>FR989973.1:5000-7500 GCA_905404175.1 Anthocharis cardamines | reverse complement strand
GGTTAGGTTAGGTTAGGTTAGGTTAGGTTAGGTTAGGTTAGGTTAGGTTAGGTTAGGTTAGGTTAGGTTAGGTTAGGTTAGGTTAGGTTAGGTTAGGTTAGGTTAGGTTAGGTTAGGTTAGGTTAGGTTAGGTTAGGTTAGGTTAGGTTAGGTTAGGTTAGGTTAGGTTAGGTTAGGTTAGGTTAGGTTAGGTTAGGTTAGGTTAGGTTAGGTTAGGTTAGGTTAGGTTAGGTTAGGTTAGGTTAGGTTAGGTTAGGTTAGGTTAGGTTAGGTTAGGTTAGGTTAGGTTAGGTTAGGTTAGGTTAGGTTAGGTTAGGTTAGGTTAGGTTAGGTTAGGTTAGGTTAGGTTAGGTTAGGTTAGGTTAGGTTAGGTTAGGTTAGGTTAGGTTAGGTTAGGTTAGGTTAGGTTAGGTTAGGTTAGGTTAGGTTAGGTTAGGTTAGGTTAGGTTAGGTTAGGTTAGGTTAGGTTAGGTTAGGTTAGGTTAGGTTAGGTTAGGTTAGGTTAGGTTAGGTTAGGTTAGGTTAGGTTAGTTAGGTTAGGTTTAGGTTAGGTTAGGTTAGGTTAGGTTAGGTTAGGTTAGGTTAGGTTAGGTTAGGTTAGGTTAGGTTAGGTTAGGTTAGGTTAGGTTAGGTTAGGTTAGGTTAGGTTAGGTTAGGTTAGGTTAGGTTAGGTTAGGTTAGGTTAGGTTAGGTTAGGTTAGGTTAGGTTAGGTTAGGTTAGGTTAGGTTAGGTTAGGTTAGGTTAGGTTAGGTTAGGTTAGGTTAGGTTAGGTTAGGTTAGGTTAGGTTAGGTTAGGTTAGGTTAGGTTAGGTTAGGTTAGGTTAGGTTAGGTTAGGTTAGGTTAGGTTAGGTTAGGTTAGGTTAGGTTAGGTTAGGTTAGGTTAGGTTAGGTTAGGTTAGGTTAGGTTAGGTTAGGTTAGGTTAGGTTAGGTTAGGTTAGGTTAGGTTAGGTTAGGTTAGGTTAGGTTAGGTTAGGTTAGGTTAGGTTAGGTTAGGTTAGGTTAGGTTAGGTTAGGTTAGGTTAGGTTAGGTTAGGTTAGGTTAGGTTAGGTTAGGTTAGGTTAGGTTAGGTTAGGTTAGGTTAGGTTAGGTTAGGTTAGGTTAGGTTAGGTTAGGTTAGGTTAGGTTAGGTTAGGTTAGGTTAGGTTAGGTTAGGTTAGGTTAGGTTAGGTTAGGTTAGGTTAGGTTAGGTTAGGTTAGGTTAGGTTAGGTTAGGTTAGGTTAGGTTAGGTTAGGTTAGGTTAGGTTAGGTTAGGTTAGGTTAGGTTAGGTTAGGTTAGGTTAGGTTAGGTTAGGTTAGGTTAGGTTAGGTTAGGTTAGGTTAGGTTAGGTTAGGTTAGGTTAGGTTAGGTTAGGTTAGGTTAGGTTAGGTTAGGTTAGGTTAGGTTAGGTTAGGTTAGGTTAGGTTAGGTTAGGTTAGGTTAGGTTAGGTTAGGTTAGGTTAGGTTAGGTTAGGTTAGGTTAGGTTAGGTTAGGTTAGGTTAGGTTAGGTTAGGTTAGGTTAGGTTAGGTTAGGTTAGGTTAGGTAGGTTAGGTTAGGTTAGGTTAGGTTAGGTTAGGTTAGGTTAGGTTAGGTTAGGTTAGGTTAGGTTAGGTTAGGTTAGGTTAGGTTAGGTTAGGTTAGGTTAGGTTAGGTTAGGTTAGGTTAGGTTAGGTTAGGTTAGGTTAGGTTAGGTTAGGTTAGGTTAGGTTAGGTTAGGTTAGGTTAGGTTAGGTTAGGTTAGGTTAGGTTAGATTAGGTTAGGTTAGGTTAGGTTAGGTTAGGTTAGGTTAGGTTAGGTTAGGTTAGGTTAGGTTAGGTTAGGTTAGGTTAGGTTAGGTTAGGTTAGGTTAGGTTAGGTTAGGTTAGGTTAGGTTAGGTTAGGTTAGGTTAGGTTAGGTTAGGTTAGGTTAGGTTAGGTTAGGTTAGGTTAGGTTAGGTTAGGTTAGGTTAGGTTAGGTTAGGTTAGGTTAGGTTAGGTTAGGTTAGGTTAGGTTAGGTTAGGTTAGGTTAGGTTAGGTTAGGTTAGGTTAGGTTAGGTTAGGTTAGGTTAGGTTAGGTTAGGTTAGGTTAGGTTAGGTTAGGTTAGGTTAGGTTAGGTTAGGTTAGGTTAGGTTAGGTTAGGTTAGGTTAGGTTAGGTTAGGTTAGGTTAGGTTAGGTTAGGTTAGGTTAGGTTAGGTTAGGTTAGGTTAGGTTAGGTTAGGTTAGGTTAGGTTAGGTTAGTTAGGTTAGGTTAGGTTAGGTTAGGTTAGGTTAGGTTAGGTTAGGTTAGGTTAGGTTAGGTTAGGTTAGGTTAGGTTAGGTTAGGTTAGGTTAGGTTAGGTTAGGTTAGGTTAGGTTAGGTTAGGTTAGGTTAGGTTAGGTTAGGTTAGGTTAGGTTAGGTTAGGTTAGGTTAGGTTAGGTTAGGTTAGGTTAGGTTAGGTTAGGTTAGGTTAGGTTAGGTTAGGTTAGGTTAGGTTAGGTTAGGTTAGGTTAGGTTAGGTTAGGTTAGGTTAGGTTAGGTTAGGTTAGGTTAGG
>FR989972.1:9025000-9077500 GCA_905404175.1 Anthocharis cardamines | reverse complement strand
CCTAACCTAACCTAACCTAACCTAACCTAACCTAACCTAACCTAACCTAACCTAACCTAACCTAACCTAACCTAACCTAACCTAACCTAACCTAACCTAACCTAACCTAACCTAACCTAACCTAACCTAACAACCTAACCTAACCTAACCTAACCTAACCTAACCTAACCTAACCTAACCTAACCTAACCTAACCTAACCTAACCTAACCTAACCTAACCTAACCTAACCTAACCTAACCTAACCTAACCTAACCTAACCTAACCTAACCTAACCTAACCTAACCTAACCTAACCTAACCTAACCTAACCTAACCTAACCTAACCTAACCTAACCTAACCTAACCTAACCTAACCTAACCTAACCTAACCTAACCTAACCTAACCTAACCTAACCTAACTACCTAACCTAACCTAACCTAACCTAACCTAACCTAACCTAACCTAACCTAACCTAACCTAACCTAACCTAACCTAACCTAACCTAACCTAACCTAACCTAACCTAACCTAACCTAACCTAACCTAACCTAACCTAACCTAACCTAACCTACCTAACCTAACCTAACCTACCTAACCTAACCTAACCTAACCTAACCTAACCTAACCTAACCTAACCTAACCTAACCTAACCTAACCTAACCTAACCTAACCTAACCTAACCTAACCTAACTAACCTAACCTAACCTAACCTACCTAACCTAACCTAACCTAACCTAACCTAACCTAACCTAACCTAACCTAACCTAACCTAACTAACCTAACCTAACCTAACCTAACCTAACCTAACCTAACCTAACCTAACCTAACCTAACCTAACCTAACCTAACCTAACCTAACCTAACCTAACCTAACCTAACTAACCTAACCTAACCTAACCTAACCTAACCTAACCTAACCTAACCTAACCTAACCTAACCTAACCTAACCTAACCTAACCTAACCTAACCTAACCTAACCTAACCTAACCTAACCTAACCTAACCTAACCTAACCTAACCTAACCTAACCTAACCTAACCTAACCTAACCTAACCTAACCTAACCTAACCTAACCTAACCTAACTAACCTAACCTAACCTAACCTAACCTAACCTAACCTAACCTAACCTAACCTAACCTAACCTAACCTAACCTAACCTAACCTAACTAACCTAACCTAACCTAACCTAACCTAACCTAACCTAACCTAACCTAACCTAACCTAACCTAACCTAACCTAACCTAACCTAACCTAACCTAACCTAACCTAACCTAACCTAACCTAACCTAACCTAACCTAACCTAACCTAACCTAACCTAACCTAACCTAACCTAACCTAACCTAACCTAACCTAACCTAACCTAACCTAACCTAACCTAACCTAACCTAACCTACCTAACCTAACCTAACCTAACCTAACCTAACCTAACCTAACCTAACCTAACTAACCTAACCTAACCTAACCTAACCTAACCTAACCTAACCTAACCTAACCTAACCTAACTAACCTAACCTAACCTAACCTAACCTAACCTAACCTAACCTAACCTAACCTAACCTAACCTAACCTAACCTAACCTAACCTAACCTAACCTAACCTAACCTAACCTAACCTAACCTAACCTAACCTAACCTAACCTAACCTAACCTAACCTAACCTAACCTAACCTACCTAACCTAACCTAACCTAACCTAACCTAACCTAACCTAACCTAACCTAACCTAACCAACCTAACCTAACCTAACCTAACCTAACCTAACCTAACCTAACCTAACCTAACCTAACCTAACCTAACCTAACCTAACCTAACCTAACCTAACCTAACCTAACCTAACCTAACCTAACCTAACCTAACCTAACCTAACCTAACCTAACCTAACCTAACCTAACCTAACCTAACCTAACCTAACCTAACCTAACCTAACCTAACCTAACCTAACCTAACCTAACCTACCTAACCTAACCTAACCTAACCTAACCTAACCTAACCTAACCTAACCTAACCTAACCTAACCTAACCTAACCTAACCTAACCTAACCTAACCTAACCTAACCTAACCTAACCTAACCTAACCTAACCTAACCTAACCTAACCTAACCTAACCTAACCTAACCTAACCTAACCTAACCTAACCTAACCTAACCTAACCTAACCTAACCTAACCTAACCTAACCTAACCTAACCTAACCTAACCTAACCTAACCTAACCTAACCTAACCTAACCTAACCTAACCTAACCTAACCTAACCTAACCTAACCTAACCTAACCTAACCTAACCTAACTAACCTAACCTAACCTAACCTACAACCTAACCTAACCTAACCTAACCTAACCTAACCTAACCTAACCTAACCTAACCTAACCTTTTTTTTTTTTTTTTTTTTTTTACTTGGGGAAACCCTTTTTAGCGGGCCCCCGCGCCGGGGCAAGATGGCAAAGTGGCGCGGGGAGTGTGGGGGTCGAGGCCGGAGTGCAATGGCCCCCCTACCCACTAAAACCCCAAGGCCCCTTCTAAGCGCTTGATGAGCTGAGGCGTGAAATAAACCTTGCGGTCGTCGCCCACGCCCCTCCTCGCGCTTGCCGCTTGGCGCTAAATTGCGCGCGGCCCTCCTTAGCGTCTAGCGACGCGATTCACCTATTTACAAATTTAAACTATTTACAAACAGCCACGAGTGGCGAAGAAGGTGGGGAACTGCTATAAACAATAAGATTTTACGACCGAACTCCTCCCCCTAAGCCACCCGGCTTCTCCCTCGTGGTTCTTATGTACTTTTGTACACAGAATTATTTATTTACACCAATATATATACAAGACACTATTTACAAATATATATATACAGCAGAGCCGGATCAGACTCGCCGCAGAAAGTCGCGGCGACGTCTCCCGGCTCGCTTTCTCCTTAAAGGCGGGGCCGCGGGGTCAATCTCCCGGGCCCGCTCGTGCTCCTCTTTGCGTGCCAGGACCGTCTCGGCAAAAGCCTCGACAGCCCTCCAGGCGCGCTCATCCTGTATCATAGTCGCCACCAGATTTGGCAGCGACAAGTCATTTCCTGTAATAGCACAGAGGGCACTCCTTTCGGAGTCCCAAGCTATGCACGTCATAATTGTGTGTTGCGGGGTATCTGTAGAGCGCCCGCAATGATGGCAAATGGGGGTGGCTTCCCGGCGCGCGACCTTGTGCAGGTAACTGCCAAAGCAGCCGTGGCCGGTCAGCAGCTGGACGAGATGATATGTCAGCGACCCCCATTGCCTGTCTATCCATTGTTTGAGGACGGGCCGTATGGCCTCAAGAGTCCATAGACCCGCCCTTGCCGTGTTTAAGTCCAACTCCCAGCGTTGGATCGCGACTTCCCTTGCCTCGATCCTCCATTCTCTGACTTCCTGAGGAGTCGGGCCAGAACCGCTCCTCCTAGAGTTGTCTCTTCTCCAATATACTTCAGCTAAGGCGGCCGCATCATGGTACCACGGGATCGTACCAGCAATTGCACACACCGCATCAAAAGACGCGGTGCGGTACGCCCGTGCCACCCGGATCGATGTTACCCGTTGCGACCGCCTTAGCACCGCCTTGTTGCAGTTATTAAGTCCAACGTCGTCGGCCCATATCGGGCAACCGTATAGGGCCTTCGCCCGGACAACCCCTGCAAAGAGCCTACGGCATGAGTCGCGCGGCCCGCCAATGTTGGGCATTATGCGGCTCAATGCCGTGGCCGTCGCCGTTAGTTTTGGCGCTAAAGAAGAAAAGTGCGCCTTAAAGCACCATTTGGGGTCGAGGACAAGACCCAAATATTTGAGTTGAGTCCCGACCCCAATGGGTATTCCGCCAACGATGATTTGCGAGCCCGATGGTATGGGCCTGCGCGGGCCATGAAAGGCCATTGCCTCCGACTTATCAAGGGCGACCCGCAGCCCTAGGTCGCGGATGCGGGCCACCACTTGAGACACGCCTGCCGTTGCTCGCAGGGAAGCCTCTCTGAAATTGTCTCCCGATGCTATGACGAGGGTGTCGTCCGCGTAGCAAATAACCTGCACACCGCGGATCAACACCCCCCTCAACACTTTGTCGTATCCGACGTTCCACAGGAGTGGACCCAACACCGACCCCTGTGGAACACCGCACCTGACTTCATGTCTGCCCCAGTTGTCCCTACCGGGATAAATTATCTGTCTGTTATGCAGATAGTCGCCTATTATTTGTACTAAGTAGGACGGCACTTGGTGGAAAAGTAGGCCGTTTATGATTGCGTCCCAGGGCAGGGTGTTGAAAGCGTTTGCGATATCAAGTGATACCGCGATCGCCACCCCGCCCTTCGACACAGTCTCTTCCGAAATCTCCCTGAGGCGGGCAATCGCGTCGATGGTAGACCGTCTCTGCCGGAAGCCAAATTGGCAATCCGACAGGTCCGGCCCGACCGATGTTAACTGACGCGTAATGCGTGCGGCGATTACTCGCTCGAAGAGTTTGCCCGCCTCATTGAGAAGGACGATTGGTCTGTACCCGGAGGGAGACTCCGCGGGCTTTCCTTCCTTCCGGAGTAAGACCAATCGTCCGGTCTTCCATACTTTTGGGAATCTTCCACTCCTAAAACAATCTGTTAATAGATCCCGGAATCTTTCTGCTAGTCCGTGTCGCAGGGATAGGGCCAGGACTTTTCCGTGAAGACCATCTGGTCCAGGCGCAGTCTTCTTGCCCGACAACCTATCCACTGCGACTTCCAGCTCAGCTTCGGTCACCTCGGGTACCTCGACCCCCCGGGCGACTTCAGCAAGCCTTCTTGTCTGATCCAGAGTAAGTGACGAAGAAGGAAAGAGACAAGGCGGGAACAGCGCCGCCACCACTGTGGAAAGCAGCGACGGCTCCATTCCGGCCGTTACGGGCGGGGCCCAGGGGCGCAGTTTGGCCATAACCGCTTTGTAGGGACGACCCCATGGGTCGAGTTCCAGGGTGTTGAGGAACTCTTCCCACGCCCGCTCCTTTGCTTCGCCTATCTCCTTTTTGAGGGACTTTTTTGCGCGCTGGTACTCTGCGCGAAGGCGGGTTTCCTCCTCGCCCCCATAGACAGCTGTTCGTCTTCGTCGATATCTTCGCAGCCGCCTTCGCGCCACAGCACTCGCTTTGCGAAGCCGTTCCAACTCTGCACTCCACCAATACGCCCGGTCTCGGGGAGGCGTCGGCTTGGACCTTGACATAGAAGTGTCTGAAATGGTGTTCATTGTCTCCTCGAACCAAACCGTCTTCTCTTCAATAGTTCGGGCGCCGGAGTCAGGGCACCACAAACTAACAATAGTCGCCACCTCCAGGGAGTCTCTGTCTAATGACTTTAACGACCATTTGGGGCCTATTTCTTCCGGACTACGCTCCAGGACAGGAGGCACCGACGACAAGGGGCGGACGCCAAACTGTATGTACAGGTGGTCGGAGAGCGTCTCCACCCCTGTCATCACTCTCCAGTCCTGTGCGCGTTGAGCCAGGGCGGGGGACGCAAAAGTCACGTCAACGATCGACCCGCCCTGCTCTCTGACGCATGTGAAAGTAGACCCCCTATTGAGCGGAGTCATGCCTACCTCTGCCAACCATTCTAAGACTAAATCTCCTCGGGCGTCATTCACTGGGGACCCCCATGCCCTGGATTTGGCATTGAGATCCCCAGCGACCACTACCTCTAATGGATTGCACCATCTCACGAATGTGCTCAGCTCAATAAGGAAGTCTTCGAACTCCGCGATAGTACGGTTGGGCGAGAAGTAAACTGCCACCACCGCTATCTTGCCCAGCTTCACCGCCACGCACCCATTGCCCCTCAAAGATGTTGGTAGAGAGAGCGAAGAGTTAGCCCTGGAGGGGGCGACGACTGCGACCAGATTGTCCCTATCACCGACCCAATCTGTTCTTTCCGGGACCCAATATGGTTCTGCCACGATGCCAACGTCGATAGACCACTGCGCCAAGCTTTGGACCAATAAGTCTTGGGCTCTGGCGCAGTGGTTTATATTACACTGTAGAAATCGTAGGGCCATTACTGTTGTTGTCCCACGATTTCTGCAGTCTCCATCATCTCCACGTCCGGCTGTGGATTTCTGCTGGCCTTTTTGGCCGCCGTTCTCCTGTTAACTTTCACGCTGGGGGCCGAACAATTAGCACCTCCCAGCTTGTGGTCGGCCTTCCTGCCCGCCGCCGCGCACAGAGTGCAGTGAGCTTTAGCGGTGCAGGAGGCAGCCTTGTGGTCAGGTTGACCACATCTAAAGCACAGCCGGCTGCGGTCGTTGTCCGCGTTGCACCGACTGGCTACATGGCCCTTTTGGAGGCAGCGATAACATTGCAGCCCCCTAGGCCCCGACACGGTGATTTTGGCGGCCACCCAGCCTACCAAGAACCTCCCTTGCATCATCTTCTTCGCGGCCGTGACGGGCACCTGAGCCCATGCCGCGTATAGTCCGGTCCAATCCTGTCGCATTTCGCCGACACGGACCTGATCAGCCGGGCAGCCCGACTTGGCCACAATTGCGTCCTTAATCTCAGCAGGTGTGACTGAGTCATCCAGGTCCGCCACACGGACATCCGTGGATTTGACGGGCCTGGAGATTTTAACATCTTTCCCTTCATAAATGTCCCTCAGCTTAGCGGCAAGCGCGTCCGCTTTGGGACTGTTCTCATTCCCGGGGATTTGAATTATCGCGGCCCCGGTGACCGCACGACGGAATTTCACCGACTCAATGCCGATGTCTTTTAGGTCGATCTTAGACCTCGCCTCTTTGATGGCCTCCGCATATGTGAGGCCTCCATTCTTTTGGGGCACCGTAAGAACAATGGCCGCCGTACGAGGTTCCTTCAATTTGGGCCTGGGTCGCTCCGGCTTAGAAGCCTTTGCGGGCGGGCGGGAACGTGAACTCGCTCCTTTCTCCCTTCTTTCCCTGTCTCGCGCCTGGAATCCGCTCGACTTTGACGGGAGCGTCTCTTTGGAGATAGGCGCTTTCTGCGCACTTTTGCGTCCCTTCTTGGTCACCCTGACCCATCCGCTCTCTTCCGCGTCAGGGTTGGGTGGCCGCGAAGGGAGACCTGTTTTAGGAGGGGCAGCGGGGGCCGGCGGGCGCGCGGCGGCAATAGCCGTCTTGGCGTTCCCGCCGCCTCCCGGTGCTTTTCCTTTCTTCTTATTTTTATTTGCCTTTCTTTTTGCAGGGGCGGAACCTGCTGCTACGAGTACTTCTGGATCCTCGAGCATCATTGGAGCCGCCGAGGCAGCGACGACGGGAGTCGAAGATGTTGGTGAGTATGAACCCCCGATCCTATCTTCTTTCCTTTTCTCCTTTTCCTGCTTCTTCTTATCCGCCGCTAAGGGGGGTCGAAGTCGCGGCTCAGGATTAAGCCGCGGCTCCAGTCCATCCATGCGTGCATTTATCCTCGCACCAACGTTCCGGTATATGCGAGCCTCTAACTCCTCTAGATTCGGTGTCAGCGTCTGCGCTTGGGGCTCCTTCGGCATCTGGAGCTGAAGCTCCTTCATTTGCTTCTGGAGCTCATCCACCTGTTGGCGCAGACGCTCGTTGTCCTCGCGTAGCACACGCGTTTCCTCGGAGAGGGTTTTCTGCGCGAGCACTACGGAGTCCTCCCTGATGGCAATAGCGGCGTCTTTTAGGGCGCGCACGAAGGTCCCCTTTAGATTTGAGGACCCCCTGGCAACCTTTGTTACGACGTCGAGACTTGCTTCTATTCGTTTAAGAACGACTGTTGATGTGTCCACTCCGGTGGCAGAACCGCTCGGGGCCGCCTCTGACCCAACCGTCAGCGACAGCGCCGAACGAGTTCTGCGGGCCTCCGCGACCGACTCCATTAGTTCGGCTTCGGCGCGGGCCTTCAGCTCATCATCCTTGGCCTTCAAATAGGCCTGTTTGGCCGCAGCCAGGCCGACATATTGACCCGTGGTGGGCGGACGACCTCTCTTCTCCAACTTTTTCGTCGCCTTCGACGGGGTATCCGTAGATGTGCCCTCTTCGTCAGACGACCTAGCCCTCTTGAGCCTGCGTTCTCTCCAGAACCGGCTCTTTTGCGCGTCTCTCGACTCGCAACTATCATACCCGGACAGATGTATCGATGTGCCAGATGGTACACTGACCATCGACCCATCGTCCGAGTCTGAAAGCGTTTCGACCGGCCTCGTGTGGCCAAAAACACTCCCTTCTCCGAAAGTGGGAACCGGCGTCGGCGTCCGCTCGATCCTCACTCTCACTTCCTTCATTTGCCTTAATCCTAACTCCCTTACGTCCTTTGAATTAATTTTATTTTCCTCCATCATTCATCTCAAGGTTCAACCTAACCTAACCTAACCTAACCTAACCTAACCTAACCTAACCTAACCTAACCTAACCTAACCTAACCTAACCTAACCTAACCTAACCTAACCTAACCTAACCTTTTTTTTTTTTTTTTTTTTTTTTTTTTTTTTACCTGGAGAAACCCATTTACAGGCCCCCGCACCGGGGCAAGATGGTAAAGTGGTGCGGGGAGTGTGGGGGTCGGGTAAAGACGTTCCCCAATACCCACTAAAACTCCAGGGCCCCTTCATCCACGCTGAGTCCGGCTAGGCATGTATCGGCTTCGCAGCTCTTACCATGCCGTCGCCGTGCGTGTTGCTGCGTAGCGCATTGCGAGTGCGCGCAGCTCTGCTATGCGCGTGTGTAAAGGCACGCGCAGTTCTCCTAATTATGTTTACAATTATTTACAAGTGCGGCGAAGGAGTGCGGTGACTGCTAAACGAAAATTTGAACAAACTCCACACCCTTAACGGCACCTCTTCGCCTATTGGTGACTATTTACACGATTATTTACAAAAACAAACACCATTTATATATATATATACAAGAGATATAAATATATTTACAACACCTATTTGGATTACAATTTTACAAATTATGAACACAACTGCAAGACTCGGGTTAGACCCGCCGCAGGAAATCGCGACGGCGTCGTCCGGTCCGCTTTCTCCTAATAGGCGGGGCCTCGGGGTCTATCTCCCGGGCCCGCTCTACTTCCTCCTTAGACGTCATCACCGCTTCGGCGAACGTTTGGACTGCCCGCCAGCGGCGACGACTATCATCGCCCCGGACCATCCCCTCAACCAGGTCCGGGAGCGATATGACCAATCCGGGATTAAAGACTGCCAGCATGGTCCCCCTCTCGGAGTTCCACGCCGGACAGTCTGACAAAACATGCTCGGGGCTGTCGATTGCAGCCCCGCAGTGCAGACAGTTGGGGGTGGCCTCACGACGCGCCACCTTGTGCAGATACCCGCCGAAACAGCCGTGGCCGGTCAGCAGCTGCACGAGGCGGAACGTGAGTGACCCCCCTTTCCGTTCCATCCAGTCTTTGATAACAGGGAGTATAGCTTCCACTGTTCTTCTTCCAACGCGGGTGGTGGCCAGGTCTCGTTGCCACCTAAGTAATGTTGCCTCGCGGCCTTCTACCCGCCATCTGTTTACTACATCCAGTGCTGGCTCTTCTCCGGCTCGTCTTGCCTGAGCCCGTCTCCAGTATACTTCAGCCAGTGAGAGCGCCTCAAGGTACCAAGGGGGCGTACCGGCCAACACGCTAACCGCGTCGAATGATGCGGTGCGGTACGCCCTTGTGATCCTATTAGATGTTATCCTTTGCGCCCTTCTCAGGAATGCCTTGTTAGGTTCTGAGAGGCCTTGGTCATTGGCCCAAATTGGGCAACCGTAAGTGGCCTTCGCCCGAACAACTCCCGCAAACAGCTTCCGGCATGAGCCGCTGGGCCCGCCGAGATTGGGCATGATGCGACTCAGTGCCATGGCCGTTGCGGTGAGCTTGGGAGCCAGGGCGGTGAAGTGGCCCTTAAAGTTCCACTTGGGGTCCAATAGGAGCCCCAAGTACTTAAGCTCCTTTCCTACCGTTATGGGGACGCCTCCAACCATTATGGTGGATCCTTCTGGTGGCGCCCTTTTGTGTCCATAAAAGGCGATCGCCTCAGACTTTTCTAGAGCGACCCGTAGCCCCAGATTGCGTATTCGGGCAACCACCTGAGCGACGCCTGCGGTCGCCCTGAGAGCCGCCTCGCGATATGTGTCGCCAGTCGCCACCACGAGCGTGTCGTCGGCGTAGCAGATGGTGTGTACGCCTCGGATCAACGCTCCTCTCAAGACACGGTCGTAACCGATGTTCCACAGGAGAGGGCCTAGAACCGACCCCTGTGGAACACCGCATGCAACGTCGTGACTACACCAACTATTTCTTCCCTGAAATATGATCTGGCGATTGCGCAGGTATTCGGCAATGATGACTTTTAAATATGTGGGGACGTTGTGAAACGTCAGGCCATCTAGAATTGCGTCCCAGGGCAGGGTGTTAAAGGCGTTCGCGATATCCAGCGATACTGCCAAGACCACCCCGCCCTTCGACGTTGTCCCATCCGAGATATCCCTGAGTCGGGCAAGGGCGTCAATCGTGGACCGTCCCCGGCGGAAGCCAAACTGGCAGTCCGACAGGTCCGGCCCTACGGATGTTAAGTGACGCGTGATCCTAGAAGCAATGACGCGTTCGAGTAACTTGCCCGACTCATTTAGGAGTACTATCGGCCTGTAACCCGCAGGCGAGTCGACAGGCTTGTTCTCCTTTCGAAGTAGTACCAATCTACCTACTTTCCAAAGTGAAGGGAATTCTCCACTTGTCAAACATCTGCTAAATAAATTTCGGAATTGTTCGAATAGTCCGTGTTTTATCGCAAGAGCGAGGACCTTCCCATGGACTCCATCGGGACCGGGAGCGGTCCTCTTACTCTGCATTCTCTCCAATGCGACCTCCAACTCTGCCTCCGACACCTCGGGGATCTCGGCGCCCTCGGCGTCGTCAGTCGTGTGTCCAGTCCGGTGATTTTGGAGCGACAAAGGAACCGACCGGGAGGGGAAAAGAGTCGACACCACGGTCGAGAGAAGTGCCGGTTCCATCCCGGCGGTGAGAGGGGGGGCCCAGGGGCGCAGCTTGGCCATCACCAGCTTATACGGACGCCCCCAGGGATCGACCTCCAAGGTGTTCAGGAGTTCGTCCCACCCCCTCTCCTTAGCCTCTCCTATCTCTGTTTTAAGGGTTCTCTTAGCCTGGTTGTAAGCGGCCTTAAGGCGGACCTCCTCATCACTTCCGCGTACAGCTGAACGCCTTCTCCTGTAGCGACTCAGTTGGTGTCGAGCCGCTACGCAGTTTGCCCGCAGTTGGGCAAGCTCTCCGCTCCACCAGTAGGTGCAGGTTTTAGGCGGCATCAGTCGGGACCTGGACATCGATGCGTCCGAAATGGACGCCAGAGTCCCACCGAGCCGGGCCGCCTCTTCTCCGATCGACAGGTCTTGATTGACGGAGCACCAACTATTAATAATTGTGGCGACCTCTAGCACCTCTTTGTCCAGCGACCGTAACGCCCACCTTGGGCCAATCTCCTCCGGGGGGCGAATTTGAGTAGAAGACGCCGACGACGACAAGGGGCGGAGACCAAATCGAATATAAAGATGATCCGAAAGCGTCTCCACCCCTGTCAAAACTTCCCAATCCTGAGTACGTTGAGCGAGGGCGGGGGACGCGAAAGTTACGTCAATGACCGACCCGCCCTGCTCCCTTACACAAGTGAAGGCCGACCCCCTGTTGAGCGGGACCATGCCGACCTCCGACAGCCATTCCACGACAAGATCGCCGCGGGCGTCAGTCACTGGGGACCCCCATGCCGTGGATTTGGCATTGAGATCCCCAGCGACCAGCACCTCCAGTGGGCCGCACCATCTGACAAGGGCGCTGACCTCGAGTAAAAACGCCTCAAAGTCGGCGATCGGCCGATTGGGCGAAAAGTATACCGCAACGACCGCTATGCTGCCTATTTTTGCCGCCACACACCCATTGCCTCTCAACGACGATCCTAAGGTGTTAAAGGAATCAGCCCTGGATGGGGCGACGACTGCGACGAGCCCTTCTCTGTCAGCGACCCAATCAGTTCGCTCCGGGACCAGGTATGGCTCCGCCACAATTCCTATTCCGATTGACCACTGCGCCAGGCTTTGGACCAATAAGTCCTGGGCTCTGGCGCAGTGGTTTATGTTGCACTGCAGAAATCGTAGGGCCATTACAATTGTGGTCCCACGATCACTGCAGTCTCCTCCATTTCCACGTCCGGCTGTGGAATATTGCTGCTGGCTTTCTTAGCCGCCATTCGCCGAGACACTTTTACGCTGGGGGCCGAGCAGTTTTTCCCTCCCAGCTTGTGATCGGCCTTTCTGCCCGCCACCGCGCATACAGCACAATGTGGTTTGGCGTTGCAGGAGGCCGCCCTGTGATCTGGTTGACCACATCGGTAGCACAGCCGGCTGCGGTCGTTATCCGCGGTGCACCGGCTGGCTACATGACCCTTTTGGAGGCAGCGGTAGCACTGCAGCCCCCTAGGCCCCGACAATGTTATTTTGGCGGCTACCCAGCCGACCAAGAATCTACCTTCCGTGACTTTTTTGGCGGCTGTAACGGGCACCCGAGCCCATACCGCGTATAGTCCAGACCAGTCCTGACGCAATTCCCCTACTCGAACTTGGTCCGCCGGACAGCCAGACTTGGCCACGATCGCCTCCTTGACTTCATCTGATGTGACTGAGTCATCTAGGCCCGCCACCCGGATGTCGATGGATCGGACGGGCGTAGAGACCTTGACCTCTTTCTCTCCATAGATGTCCCTTAGCTTTGCGGCTAGCGCGCTCGCTTTGGGATCACTCTCGGCCCCGGGGATTTGTATTATAGTGGCCCCGGTGACCGCTCGTCGAAATTTAACCGACTCAATACCGATTTCCTTTAAGTCGATTTTTGTCCTCGCCTCCCTGATGACCTCTGCATAAGAGGGCCCCTTGCCCTCGCTGTTTTGAGGGATTGTTAGAACTACGGCCGCGGTCCGAGGTGTCTTTAGTTTGGGCTTGGGTTGCGCTGGCCGGGATGCCTTTGCAGCCGCCTTCGAACGCGGACGTGCCGTGGTCTTCTCCTTTTCCTTAGCGCGCGCTTGGAATACTCGCGTCTTGGTTGGAAGCGCCTCTTTGTCCGAGAACACTTTCTGTGCACTTGGGCGTCCTTTCTTGTTCACCCTGACCCATCCGCTCTCTTCCGCGTCAGGGTTGGGTGGCCGTGAAGGGAGACCTGTTTTAGGAGGGGCAGCGGGGGCCGGTGGGCGCGCGGCGGCATTAGCCGTCTTGGCGTTCCCACCGTCTCCCGGTGCTTTCTTATTCGTCTTCTTCTTCTTCTTATTCTTTCCTTTTGTTGCAGGAGCAGAACCTGCTGCGAGCGAGACCTCGGGGACATCGAGTGCCAGCGGAGCCGCCGAAGCAGCAACGACGGGAGCCGACGCCTCCGGTGAGTAAGGTTTTCCATTCCTGTTTTCCTTCCTCTTCTCCTTCTCCTTCTCTATTCTCCTATTGTCCGCTGCTAGAGGGGGACGAAGTCGCGGCGCTGGGCCGAGTCGCGGCTCCAGTCCGTCTATTCGAGCGTTCATCCTCTCGCCCATATTCCGATAGATCCGGGCCTCGAATTCCTCAAGGTCCAGTGATTGCGCCTGTGCAGGGGGCCCCTTCGACATCTGGAGCTGGAATTCCTCCATCTGCTTCCGGAGCTCCCCAACCTCTTGACGAAGACGCTCGTTGTCTTCACGCAGCACCCGCGTCTCCTCAGAGAGGGTTTTTTGCGCGAGCACTGCGGTATCTTCCTTAATTGCCTTTGCGGCATCTTTCAGGGCGCGCACAAAGGTCCCCTTAAGGTTAGAGGAACCCCTGGCCACCCTGTTCACCATCTCGAGGCTTGCATCAATCCTTTTAAGGACGACTGTTGTCGTGTCTAGTCCTGTACTTACGCCAGAACCGCTCGGGGCTACCTCTGACCCAACCGTCAGCGAAAGCGCCGACCGGGTTCTGCGGGCCTCTGCGACCGAGTCCATAAGCTCGGCCTCGGCGCGGGCCTTTAACTCCTCGTTTTTGGCCTTTAAGTAGGCCTGTTTGGCCGCCGCCAAGCCGACATATTCACCAGTCGTGGGCGGGCGACCTCGTCTTTCCGTTCGTTTCGTAGTCTTGGAAGGGGTGTCCGTCGAACTCCCCTCGTCTGACGACCTCAGCCTTTTTAGCCTACGTTCTGACCAGAACCGGCCCTTTTGCGCGTCCCTCGACTCGCAGCTATCGTACCCGTCCCGGTGGATCGATGAGTCAGATGGTACACTGACCATCGATCCACTGTCCGAGTCTGACAGCGTTTCTACCGCCCTTGAGCGGCCCAAAACACTAACTTCCCCGAGGGTGGGAACCGGCGTCGGCGTACGCTCGATCCTCACTCTCACTTCCTTCATTTGACTTAAACCTAACTCCCTTACGTCCTTTGAATTTATTTTGTTGTCCTCCATATTCATCGTCAAGGTGGGGCTTCGCACAGAAGTGGTCTGCCCCGACACCCACACCCGAGGGAATGGAATGCCTTTTTAATACGTACTGGGGGATATAACAAGTCCACCCGAGCGGAGGCCCCTGCACCCGGGTAACCCTGATACACCGCGGACGGCGGGTGTTGTCCGCGGGTTGGCCGCTAGCGGTCCGACATACTGGCCGAACACCCACTCCCCCTGCGGGAGAGCGGGGGTGCAGCGCCGCGCGAGGCCCTAAGGCGCCCCAGCGCATGCACATTCAGGGTTTTTTATTGTGGTTTTCCTTCCACTTGGGCCGGCCGGTTAAGGCGAGCCCCCTGGTCCGATGCGATCCGCGAGACATGATCCACGACAATCGCATCGGTTAACAGGTCGCCCGACGGGGAGCCGAAACTCCTAACCAGCAGCAGCAACTCGCTGCCGCCGGCCCGCCGCGCAACCTAACCTAACCTAACCTAACCTAACCTAACCTAACCTAACCTAACCTAACCTAACCTAACCTAACCTAACCTAACCTAACCTAACCTAACCTTTTTTTTTTTTTTTTTTTTACTTGGGGAAACCCTTTTTAGCGGGCCCCCGCGCCGGGGCAAGATGGTGAAGTGGCGCGGGGAGTGTGGGGGTCGAGGCCGGAGTGCAATGGCCCCCCTACCCACTAAAACCCCAAGGCCCCTCCGAAGCGCTTTAGCGGTCGGGGAGTGGCAGAAACCAGAAGTCTGCGTCCACGCCCCGCCTTGCGCTTGCCGCTTCGCGCGAGTTGCGCGCGGCTCGTCTTGGCGTCTGTGTGAATGACGCGAATATTTACAAAATTTACAAAATTAGCCACAAGTGGCGAAGAAGAAGGTGTGAACTGCAATACTAAAAGAACGAACTCCCCCCCCCTTAGCCACCCGGCTTCTCCACTTGGCTTTCATGTACAAGAGTACACGAAATAATTTACACTTAATTATATTTACAACAACAAATTTTTTACAATTATGTACAGCAGAGTCGTCAGACTCGCCGCTGGAATTCGCGGCGGCGTCTTCCGGCTCGCTTTCTCCTCAACGGTGGGGCCGAAGGATTGATCTCTCGGGCCCGCTCGTGTTCTTCCTTTTTGGACAGAACCGCTTCAGCGAAGGCATCCACGGCCCGCCAGGCACGTTCCTCTCGTGTTATTGCCGCCACCAAGTTCGGCAGCGACAGGTCAAGTCCGGTTATAGCTGCGAGGGAGCTCCTTTCGGAGTCCCACGCAGGACAAGTCTCGATTGTGTGCTGCGGGGTGTCCGAAGGGCACCCGCAGTGGTGGCAGATGGGGGTAGCTTCCCGGCGCGCGACTTTGTGCAGGTAACTGCCAAAGCAGCCGTGGCCGGTCAGCAGCTGTACGACATGGTACGACAGCGACCCCCACTGCCTGTCAATCCAGTTGCGCAGAACGGGCCTTATGGCCTCAAGGGTCCTCAGACCCGCTCGCGCATTAGCCAAATCTATCTCCCAGCGCTGGATGGCGACCTCCCTCGCCTCTAGCCTCCATCCTTTCACTTCCTCGGGAGCCGGGTCGGAACCGCTCCTCCGAGAAAGGTCGCGACGCCAGTAAACTTCAGCTAGGGCGGTCGCATCGTGGTACCAAGGGATTGTGCCGGCGATTACACACACCGCGTCGAAAGACGCAGTGCGGTACGCCCGCGCTACCCTGATCGAGGTGACCCGCTGCGACCGCCTAAGCACCGCCCTATTTGTGTTATTGAGCCCTATATCATTCGCCCAGATTGGGCAACCATATAGGGCCTTCGCCCGGACAACACCTGCGAAGAGCCGTCGGCACGAGTCGCGTGGCCCGCCTATGTTGGGCATGATGCGGCTCAGTGCCGTGGCCGTTGTTGTCAATTTAGGCGCCAACGCAGAGAAATGCGCCTTAAAACTCCATCTGGGATCGAGTACCAGGCCCAGGTATTTGAGCTGAGACCCGATCCCAATGGGTACTCCACCAACAACTATTTGCGCACCCGCTGGAATGGGCCTGCGCGGGCCGTGGAAGGCCATGGCTTCCGATTTGTCAAGGGCGACCCGCAGTCCCAACTCACGGATGCGAGCCACCACTTGAGCTGTCCCTGCGGTGGCTTTGAGGGAAGCCTCCCTGAAATCTTTGCCAGACGCTACGACGAGGGTGTCGTCCGCGTAGCATAAAAGTTGCACGCCGCGGATCAACACCCCCCGCAGGACCTTATCGTACCCGATGTTCCACAGGAGTGGGCCTAGAACCGACCCCTGTGGAACACCGCATCTGACCTCATGTCTTCTCCAATTGTCCTTTCCTGGAAAGACTATTTGCCGGCTCGAAAGGTAGTCAGCAATGATCCTTATAAGGTATGACGGCACTCGATGGTAAGAGAGTCCGTTTATTATCGCGTCCCAGGGCAGGGTGTTAAACGCGTTCGCGATGTCAAGTGACACCGCGATTACCACCCCACCCTTCGACGCCGTCTCCTCCGTGATCTCCCTGAGGCGGGCAATGGCGTCAATGGTGGACCTTCTCTGCCGGAAGCCAAACTGGCAGTCCGACAGGTCCGGCCCATCCGATGTTAGTTGACGCGTTATACGCGTGGCGATGACACGTTCCAATATTTTGCCCGCCTCATTGAGCAGGACGATTGGTCTGTACCCGGAGGGCGACTCCGCGGGCTTCCCTTCCTTCCGGAGTAAGACCAATCGCCCGATCTTCCATTTATTGGGGAAAATTCCTCTAGATAGGCAGTCTGTTAATAGTCGCCGAAATCTCTCTTCCAGTCCATGTCGCAGGGACAGGGCCAGGACTTTGCCATGAAGGCCGTCAGGACCCGGCGCCGTCCTTTTACTGGACATTTTGTCCACTGCGATCTCCAATTCCGCTTCGGACACCTCAGGCACCTCATCCCCTTGGGCGTCCTCAGCCAGTCTCCTTGTCACGTCCGGTATTTGAAGCGAAGGAGTTTGAGAGGGCGGAAACAGCACCGCAACTACTGTGGAAAGCAGCGACGGCTCCATTCCGGCCGTCACGGGCGGGGCCCAGGGACGAAGTTTGGCCATAACAGCCTTGTATGGCCGTCCCCAGGGATCGAGCTCCAAGGTGGACAGGAACTCGTCCCACGCCCGCTCCTTCGCTTCGCCAATCTCTTTAGTTAGAGCCTTCTTGGCACGTTGGTACTCAGCGCGGAGGCGGGTTTCTTCCTCGCCCCCGCGGATCACGCGTCTTCTCCTTCGGAAACGTCTTAGGTGCTTTTTGGCTTCGGCACTCGCAGCGCGGAGCCGGTTCAAGTCTGCACTCCACCAATACACCCGATCGCGGGGTGGCATGGGACGGGACCTGGCCATCGAGGCGTCTGAGATGTTGTTCAACGCCTCCTCAAGCCAGGCCGTCTCCTCATCTACGGATCGTGCTCCGGTGACAGAACACCAAGCGTTTACGATGGCGGCCACCTCCAAGGCATCTCTATTCAGGGTTTTGAGTGCCCATTTGGGGCCGATTTCAGCCGGAATACGTTCCGGGACGGGAGGCACCGACGACACGGGGCGGACGCTAAATTGGATATACCGGTGATCGGAGAGCGTCTCCACCCCTGTCATCACTCTCCAATCCCGGACTCGCTGTGCAAGGGCGGGTGTCGCGAAGGTGACATCAACGACCGACCCGCCCTGCTCTCTGACGCATGTATGCACCGTTCCCCTATTTAGTGGGACTAAGTCCACTTCGGCGAGCCACTCGAGGACCGCCTCGCCCCTGGCATCAGTGGCCGAGGATCCCCACGCCGTGGATTTGGCGTTGAGGTCCCCGGCCACCAGCACCTTGAGCGGATCGCACCAACGAACGAGGGCTCTCAAGTCCGACAGGTAATCCTCAAACTCTGATAGTGGCCGGTTGGGGGAGAAGTATACCCCAATCACAGCCAGGTCACTAAATTTGGCGGCCACACAGCCACTGCCACGTCGCGTCGCTCCGATGGTAAGTGGCGAGCTGACATTGGAAGAGACGACGATAGCCACCACCCCGTCGCCATCGCCAACCCAATTACCCCGGTCGGGAATCAAGTACGGCTCGGCGACTACGCCTATATTAATGGACCATTGTGCCAGGCTCTGAGACAAGAGATCTTGAGCCCTGGCGCAATGATTGATGTTTGACTGGAGAATGTTTAGAGACATCCTAATCTTTATCCCCAACGACTATCTCCATCTCCATGGATTCCCCGCTCGGCTGGGGAGGTGTCTTTTTTGACGGCACTCTTCTTGCCACGCGTTTTTTGGGGGCCGAGCAAGATGGTCCTCCCAAGCGATGGTCTGATTTGCGGCCCTGTGCAGCGCAGACACTGCATTGGGGCTTATCTCTGCAATCCGCTATTTTATGCCCAGGCTTCCCACAACGTAGGCATAACTGGCTCCTGTCTTCCGCCGAGCAGCGGCCCGCGACATGTCCACTCTCGAGGCACCTGTAACACCTCAGATCGCGAGGTTTTTGGAGCACAACACGTGCCGCCACCCAGCCGATGAGCAATTTTCCTTGCGTGAGTTTTTTGGCGGCTGCGATCGGGCAGGTAACCAGCGCCGCTTGCAGCCCACTCCTGTCCGAACGGACGTCGCTAACGCGTATTTGTTCCGTCGGACATTCTCCCTTGGACGAGATGGCGGCCTTTATATCTTCCGATGTTACGGAGTCGTCCAAACCAGAGATCCGGACGCTCGTGGATTTAAAAGGCCTGCCGATCTTTATACCCTCCTTATTTAGAGCCTCTTTCAGCTTTTCGGCAAGGGAGTCTGCCATGCCATCTTTACCAGCTCCGGGGATTTGCAGGATCGCTGCCCCAGTAACCGCGCGACGGAATTTTATGGAGTCGAGGCCGAGGCTATTGAGGTCGACTTTTTGTTTGGCCTCCCTCATAACATCAGCGTAAGACAATCCCTTTTCTTCTGCCTCCTTACTTATAGTGATAGATACCGCTGCGGACCGCGGTATCTTGAGCTTCTGCGACTGTTTGTCTCTCGGCTTCTGCGCCTCGGGAAACCTAAAAGATCTTGATTTGGCCCGCGTCTTCTTTTTCTTTTTCTCCTGTGCCTGAAGTGCTCTCGTTGATGTCGGGAGCGCCTTAGGTATTGTCTTCTCCTTTTCAACACGTCCTTTCTTTCCCACCCTCAGCCAGGCACTTTCTTCCGAGTCGGGATTTGGTGGGCGAGAGGGGAGGTTTTTCTGGGACAGGACTGCTGGGACGGGTGCGCGTGTTTGGGCAGAAGTGGTGGGAATCATCTCCGCCGACACCACACTCCTCTCAGCCGTTCTCTCCTTTTTCTTTTTATTACTCTTCTTACTCTTCTTTTCTTTTTCAGGTCGTGGGACTTCATCTGTATCCATCGCATCCACCACGGGTGCTGTGTATGCACCCTCCGGTGACGGTGCAGGGAGCGCAGGAGTTGGAGTCGCAGTTGGTAAGTCTACTCCTCTATTTTTACTTATTTTGTCCCTGCTAGGTCTCTTCGAGTCTGCCGCTAACGGAGGTCGGAGTCGCGGCGCAGGCATGAGCCGCGGCTCCAGCCCCTCGAAGCGAGCATTCATTCTGGCGCCGATATTGGTGTAGATTCGGGCCTCCCACTCTTCCATGTTCGGTACTTGCGCCTGCGACGGGGGACTCTTCAGGACCTGGAGTTGTAGCTCCTTCATCTGTCCCTGAATTTCCCCTAGCTGCTGGCGGAGACGCTCATTGTCCTCGCGCAGCGTCCGCGTCTCCTCCGAGAGTGTCTGCTGCGCGAGTACTAAGGAGTCGTCCTTAATTGCTTTCGCCGCGTCCTTGAGGGCACGGACAAACGTCCCCTTTAAATTTGACGAGCCTTTGGCCACCTTGTTGATTATCTCCAGGCTGGCCTCTATTCGTTTTAAGACGATGGTCGTCGTGTCACATCCGGTATTTACTGCAGACCCGCTCGGAGCCGCCTCTGACCCAACCGTCAGCGACAGCGCCGACCGGGTTCTGCGGGCCTCCGCTACCGAGTCCATGAGCTCGGCCTCGGCGCGGGCCTTCATCTCTTCTTCTTTGGCTTTAAGGTAGATCTCTTTGGCCGCAGCCAATCCTACGTACTCTCCGGTAGTTGGAGGTCTACCTCTTCCTCTCCTTTTACGCTCAGTGGAGGCGGGGGTGTCTGTGGAACTACCCCCGCTCTCGCTCTCTCTTCCTCTCTTGAACCCCGGTTTGGAGTTCCATAATCGACCAGGACTTGCACGTCCCAACGATTCCGCCGAACCGAAACGACTCGCCGATGGTGTGGACGACACACTGACCATCGAGTCTGAGTCCGAGTCGGACAATCGCGCACAAGCGCGTTCCACCACTGAGGATGGTACTGGCGTCGGAGTTCGGTCCAGTACCACTCGCAGCTCCCTATCTTTACTTCCTTCCTTCCCAACATCAACATTTAATTTAAATTTATTTTGGTTTTTATTTTCATCCATCTCTCATCCAAGGGGTGTGGCTCCCCACTCCTGAGTATGAGGAGCCACGTAATACGAAATGGGGGAAATAAATAGTCCACCCGAGCGGAGACCCCGCGCCCGGGTAACCCAAAATACCGCCTGGAGGTTGGGTGGTATCCAGGGGTTGGCCGCTAGCGGCCCGAAATACTCTCCGGACAACC
Organism: Anthocharis cardamines; assembly: GCA_905404175.1. Lineage (NCBI taxonomy): Eukaryota > Metazoa > Arthropoda > Insecta > Lepidoptera > Pieridae > Anthocharis > Anthocharis cardamines. The sequence continues at coordinate 9,056,460 of FR989972.1, read as the reverse complement.
CACTCACCCTGCGGGAGAGCGGGGGTGCAGCGCCGCGCGAGGCCCCTCAGGGCACCCCAGCGCATGCACATTGAGGGTTTTTTAGTGTGGTTTTCCATCCACTTGGGCCGGCCGATTAAGGCGAGCCCCCTGGCCCAATGCGATCCGCGAGACATGTCCACGTCAACCGCAAAGGGTAACAGGTTTGCCCGACGGGGGGTCTGCAATAGACCCCTAACCGACGACGACATCTCGCCGCCGCGGCCCGCCGCGCCGCGGTACTACCACAACCGCTACAGCCGTGATGTACACACCACCATACTACGCTGCAGAGCAGCCGCTGGTTAGAACAACCTCTACAAATCGCGCGAAACGCGCGTCGGCTCGTCAGCCGTCTCCATGTCCGGCTTCCGTGTCGTCTTCGGAAGCCAGACTCCCTGTTCGCTTCACCGGCTCGCTGAAAGTATCGATGCCCTAGTCCACAGACAACCTATGACACCAAAAACTAACAATTCGCCGGCTACTGAGCCCCCCCGGCACGACAAGCCCAGGGAACCGCAGGAATGACCATCTGCGGTGGGGGGGAACCTAACCTAACCTAACCTAACCTAACCTTTTTTTTTTTTTTTTTTTTTACTTGGGGAAACCCTTTTTAGCGGGCCCCCGCGCCGGGGCAAGATGGACACGTGGCGCGGGGAGTGTGGGGGTCGGGACCGGAGTGCAATGGCCCCCCTACCCACTAAAACCCCAAGGCCCCTTCCTTGCGCTTATGAGGTGAGGTATGGCTTTAAGCCTCGCGGCCATAGTCCAGCCTCCCCTCGCGCATGCCGCTTAGCGCAAAGCGCGCGGCTCTCCTATGCGCGTGTGTAAGAGCACGCACATTTCTCCTAACATATTTACAGAGATAATATTTACAACGTGGCGAAGGAGTGCGGTGACTGCTAAACAAAATGATTAAACAAACTCCACACCCCTTAACGACACTTCTTCGCCTATTTATTTACAATAACAACAAAAATAAATAACAACATATATAATATAAAGAACAATTATTTATAAGAAAACAAAAGACAACAATTAATATATATGTACAACACCTAATTAGAAAATACGATGACTAAAAGTATTGACTAGCTGCAGGACCGGGTTAGACCCGCCGCAAGAAATCGCGACGGCGTCGCCCGGTCCGCTTTCTCCTCATGGGCGGGGCCTCGGGGTCTATCTCCCGGGCCCGCTCTATCTCCTCTTTTGCTGACAGTACAGCCTCGGCAAACGATTGGAGCGCTCGCCAACGACTGCGACTATCGTCACCCCGAACCATCCCCTCAACCAGATTCGGGAGTGATATCGTCATTCCGGGATTATAAGCTGCCAGCATGGTCCCCCTCTCGGAGTCCCACGCCGGACAGCTTGACAAAACATGTTCGGGGCTGTCGACTGCAGCCCCGCATTGCAGACAGTTGGGGGTAGCCTCACGGCGCGCCACCTTGTGCAGATAGCCGCCGAAACAGCCGTGGCCGGTCAGCAGCTGCACAAGGCGGAACGTAAGTGGTCCCCCCTTCCGCTCAATCCATTCTTTGAGAACTGGGAGTATCGCCTCCACAGTTCTTCTCCCAACGCGGGTGGTGGCCAGGTCTTGTTGCCACCTGATCAGCGTGGCCTCGCGGCCTTCTTCCCGCCATCGTTTGACTACTTCGGTGGTTGGCTCTTCTCCGGCCCTTCTGGCCTGAGCCCTCTTCCAATAGACGTCCGCCAAGGAGAGCGCCTCGTGGTACCAAGGGGGCGTTCCGGCTATCACGCTGACCGCGTCAAAAGACGCGGTGCGGTATGCCCTCGCCACCCTGTTCGAGGAGATGCGCTGCGCCCTCCTCAGCGTCGCTTTGTTAAATTCCGACAGGCCTTGATCGTTAGCCCAAATTGGGCAGCCATACGTGGCCTTCGCCCGAACAACTCCCGCGAACAGCTTCCGGCACGAGCCGCTGGGCCCGCCGAGATTGGGCATTATGCGACTCAATGCCATGGCCGTTGCGGTGAGTTTGGGAGCCAGGGCGGTGAAATGCCCTTTGAAATTCCACTTGGGGTCCAGTAGGAGCCCCAAGTATTTCAACTCCTTCCCTATGACAATTGGTGTTCCTCCCACCATTATATTAGCCCCCTCGGGTGGAGCCCTACGATGACCGTAGAAGGCCATCGCCTGGGATTTGTCCAGGGCAACCCGCAGACCCAAGTTGCGAATACGGGTCACTACCTGGGAAACCCCGGCGGTTGCTCGTAGTGAGGCCTCCCTAAAATCACGCCCCGACGCTACGACCAGGGTGTCGTCCGCGTAGCAGATAACCTGCACCCCGCGGATCAACACCCCCCGCAACACCTTGTCGTATCCGATGTTCCACAGGAGCGGGCCCAGAACCGACCCCTGTGGAACACCGCAAGCAACGCCGTGACTAAGCCAACCGCTTCTCCCTGGGTAGATGATCTGCCGGTTTTGAAGATACTCGGCGACGATGGTCTTCAGGTGTAATGGGACGTTGTGATACGTCAGACCATCGAGTATGGCGTCCCAGGGCAGGGTGTTGAAGGCATTCGCGATATCAAGCGAAATTGCCAACACCACCCCGCCCTCCGACACTGTCCTTTCTGAGATGTCCCGGAGACGGGCAAGTGCGTCGATCGTGGACCGTCCCTGGCGGAAGCCGAACTGGCACTCCGACAGGTCCGGCCCCACGGATGTAAGGTGACGATTGATGCGTGTCGCAATGATGCGCTCAAGAAGCTTGCCCGCCTCGTTTAAGAGGACGATCGGTCTGTACCCCGCAGGCGAGTCGACCGGTTTATTGTCTTTGCGAAGCAGCACCAACTTTCCGACCTTCCACGCCGCGGGGAACTCTCCCCTCCTTAGGCACCTAGTGAATAGGCTGCGGAGTTGTTCTTGCAGTCCTAATTTTAGAGCCAAACCTAAAACTCTCCCGTGAACCCCATCAGGGCCAGGAGCAGTCTTTTTATTCATCATCCTGTCTACTGCCACCTCCAGTTCGGCCTCCGACACTTCCGGTATCTCGACGACCTCAGTGTCATTGGCCGTGTGTCTCGTCCGGTAGTCTTGGAGCGACAAAGGAGCCGGCCGGAGTGGGAAGAGCGTGTTAACCACCAATGTTAGAATTGACGGCTCCATCCCGGCGGTAAGAGGCGGGGCCCAGGGGCGCAGCTTGGACATTACCAGCTTATACGGACGCCCCCAGGGATCGAACTCCAAGGTGTTCAGGAGTTCGCCCCATCCTCTCTCCTTTGCCTCTCCGATCTCACTTTTCAGTGTCCTTTTCGCCTTTTGGTAAGCAGACTTTAAGCGTCTCTCCTCTTCGCCGCCATGGATTGCTGAACGTCTCCGCCTGTAACGACTTAGATGGCGTTTAGCCGCTACACAATCCTCTCGTAGTTGGGCAAGCTCACTGCTCCACCAGTAGGTGCAGTTCCGGGGCGGCATCGGACCGGACCTGGACATGGATGCGTCCGAGACAGATGTTAGAGTCTCTCCGAGCCGAGCCACCTCATCCCCGACCGACAGTTCTTCGGTGGCGGAGCACCACGTATTTATTAAAGTCGCCACCTCTAAAGCCTCCTTATCCAGTGACTTCAGCACCCACCTGGGGCCGATCTCCGTCGGGGGGCGCACCTGGGCAGGGGGCCTCGACGAGGGGCGGACGCCGAACCGGATGTAAAGATGGTCCGAAAGCGTCTCCACCCCTGTCAAAACCTCCCAGCCTTGAACGCGCTGAGCGAGGGCGGGGGACGCAAAAGTCACGTCGATGACCGACCCGCCCTGCTCTCTTACACACGTGAATTCGGACCCTCTATTAAGCGGGACCATGCCGACTTCCGAGAGCCACTCCAACACCAAATCACCACGCGCATCAGTCACTGGGGACCCCCATGCCGTGGATTTGGCATTGAGATCCCCAGCGACCAGCACCTCCAGTGGACCGCACCATCTCACCAGTGCACTCACTTCCAAGAGATAGGCCTCGAAGTCGGCGATCGGTCGGTTGGGCGAAAAGTAAACGCCGACCACCGCTATGTTGCCCAATTTCGTCGCGACACAACCGTTGCCCTTAAGAGATGCTCCGAGAGTGAGCGACGAACCAACCCTAGACGGGACGACCAATGCGACCAGGTTATCTCGGTCACCGACCCAGTCCGCCCTGTCTGGAACTAAATAGGGTTCCGCAACTATACACACTTCGATTGACCACTGCGCCAGGCTTTGGACCAATAAGTCTTGGGCTCTGGCACAGTGGTTTAGATTACCCTGAAGAAATCGTAGGACCATCTTATTGGGGTCCCACGATCTCTGATACCTCCATTTGCTCCTCGTTCGGCTGAGGATTTTTGTCGCTGGCCTTCCTGGCCGCTGATCTCCTGTTCACTTTAACCCTGGGGGCCGAACAACTATTGCCCCCCAGTCTGTGATCTGCCTTCCTATTATTCGCCGCGCACAGAGCACAGTGCGGTTTGGCGGTACAGAAGGCCGCCCTGTGGTCCGGCTGGCCACATCTGTAGCACAGCCGGCTTCGGTCGTTGTCCGCGGTGCACCGACTGGCCACATGTCCCTTTTGGAGACAGCGGTAGCACTGCAGCTCCCTTGGCCCCGACAACGTGATCCTAGCAGCCACCCATCCTACCAGAAATCGTCCCTCCATAATTTTCTTCGCTGCTGTGACTGGTACTCGAGCCCAAACTGCGAATAGACCCGAGTAATCCTGCCGAATCTCTCCGACCTTGACTTGATCGGCCGGACAGCCAGCCTTTGCGATGATAGCCTCCTTCACTTCCTCCGATGTGACTGAATCGTCTAGACCCGCCACACGAACATCCGCGGATCTGACGGGCCTAGAGATCTTTACTTCTCCTTCTCCATACAATTCCCTTAACTTTGTGGCGAGGGAGTCCGCCTTTGGGTCGCTTTCAGCCCCGGGGATCTGGATTATTGCAGCCCCGGTGACTGCACGGCGGAACTTCACCGATTCGATCCCTAGATCATTGAGGTTTATCTTCCTCCTAGCCTCTTTAATGGCCTCAGCGTACGTAAGGCCATTGCCCTCGCTATTCTGGGGCAGTGTCAGAACGACGGCCGCCGTCCTCCTCACCTTTAACTTGGGTTTGGATCGCGCCGGTTGAGAAGCCGACTGAGATACCCTTGCGGTCGCTCTCGAGCGTGCTCGCGTTTTGTTATTGCTCCGTTCCTTGGCGCGCGCCTGAAAGCCGCTCGACTTGGACGGCAGCATCTCCTTAGTTATAGGCGCCTTCTGCGCACTTGGGCGTCCCTTTTTGGCCACCTTGACCCATCCGCTCTCTTCTGCGTCAGGGTTGGGAGGCCGCGAAGGGAGGCTCGTCTTCTTGAGGGCAGCGGGGGCCGGCGGGGGCGCGGCGGCATTAGCCGTCTTGGCGTTCCCACCGCCTCCCGGTGCTTTCTTATTTCTCTTCTTCTTCTTGCCTTTAACGCTAACTTCTTTTTCCTTTGCAGGAGCAGAACCTGCGTCAGCGAGTACCTCGGGGTCCTCGAGTGCCGCGGGAGCCGCCGAAGCAGCGACTACGTGAGCCGAGGACACCGGTAAGTTTCTTGTTGTTTTATTCTCCTTTTTTCTGTCGGCCGCCAAGGGGGGGCGGAGTCGCGGCTCGGGAGGGAGTCGCCGCTCCAACCCCTCTATGCGGGCGTTTAACCTGTCTCCAAATTTCTTCGTGAGACTTGCCTCCAGATCTTCCAGGCTATTGCGTTGAACATGCGGCATGGAAGCCTGCATTTCGTCCATTTTCTTCTTCATCTCACCCATCTCTCGTTGGAGCTTCTCATTCTGCATCCTGAGAGTGCGGGTCTCTTCCGTGACAGTCCGCCGGATCAGAGTGCCGACGTCCTCTCTTATTGCTGTGCTGGCGTCTTTGAGGGCGCGGACGTACGTCCCTTTTAGGTTGGACGACCTTTTAGCCACGTCCTCGATGATGCCTAGACTTGTCTCAATCCTGTTCTTCATATTCATGGCGGTTTCCACTGGAATATCCGCTTCCATGTTCATCTCCATGTCGCAGGACACAGTTGAGGAGGCCCTTGTTCTGCGAGCTTCGGACGCTGTCTCTAGGAGCTCCGCCTCTGCTCGCGCCTCAATCTCTGCTCTCTGCGCCTTTAGATATTGCCGTTTAGCCTCGGCAAGACCCACGTATTCGCCGGTCGTTGGTGGCCGGCCTCTTCCCCTTATTTTTCGGATCGACGACGAGGCGGGGGTGTCTGTGGAACTCCCGCTCTCATCGCCTCCCCGACTTCTTTTCTGGCCCGGTTTCAGGCACCAAAACCTATTTGTGCCCTCTCGGTTCCAAAAACCTTCACTTTCGGCTCGGCCGGTCGAGGCGGCGGACGACACGCTCACCATCGACTCCGGCTCTGAGTCCGATAAATTCGCCGAAACGGCGTTTGCTAAGGACGGGACGGGTGTAGGGACCCGCTCCACCACAATCCTCAGCTCTCTCTCCTTACTCCTTCCTTCATCTTCACTCCCAACTCTACTTAGATTATTTGGATTTTTATTTTTACTTTTAACACCTTCCATCATCTAGGGGTGTGGCTCCCCACTCCTGAGTATGAGGAGCCACGTAATACTTCCTGGGGGAAATAAATCGTCCACCCGAGCGGAGACCCCGCGCCCGGGTAACCCAAAATACCGCCTGGAGGTTGGGTGGTATCCAGGGGTTGGCCGCTAGCGGCCCGAAATACTCTCCGGACAACCCACTCACCCTGCGGGAGAGCGGGGGTGCAGCGCCGCGCGAGGCCCATAAGGGCACCCCAGCGCATGCACATTGAGGGTTTTTTATTGTGGTTTTCCATCCACTTGGGCCGGCCGATTAAGGCGAGCCCCCTGGTCCGATGCGATCCGCGAGACATGTCCACGACAATCACACCGGGAAACAGGTTTGCCCGACGGGGAGTCTGCAATAGACCCCTAACCGACGACGACATATCGCCGCCGCGGCCCGCCGCGCCGCGGGACTACCACACACCGCACGTCCGTGGCGTCCTCACCACCATACACCGCTATAAAAGCCGCTGGTACAGACAATTAAGCCAAGACCTCTACTAGACCCGCTGAAAAGCGAGTTGGGCGCTTCCGCCCTCGCCTTGACCGGTCTCCGCGTCGTCTTCGGATCCCGGTCGTCCCTATTCGCTTCACCATCACGATTGAGTCTTTAGGGTCCGAGCCCACAGACAACCCGAACCAACCGACAACAACCGCTCCGGTTACTGAGCCCCCCCGGCACGACAAGCCTAGGGACCCGCGGGAATGTTACATCCGCGGTGGGGGGGAACCTAACCTAACCTAACCTAACCTAACCTAACCTAACCTAACCTAACCTAACCTAACCTAACCTAACCTAACCTAACCTAACCTAACCTTTTTTTTTTTTTTTTTTTTTTTTTTTTTTTACCTGGAGAAACCCATTTACAGGCCCCCGCACCGGGGCAAGATGGTAAAGTGGTGCGGGGAGTGTGGGGGTCGGGTAAAGTCGTTCCCCAATACCCACTAAAACTCCAGGGCCCCTTCATTCACGCTTAGTCGGCTAGGCACGGTGTCGGCTTCGCAGCTTTTGACCATGCCGTCGCCTGCGTGTTGCCGCATAGCGCTTGCGAGTGCGCGCGGCTCTGCTGTGCGCGTGTATAGTGCACGCGCAATTCTCCTATTTTTATTTACAAAGATATTTACAAATAAAACTAAGTGCGGCGAAGGAGTGCGGGAACTGCAATAATAAAACATTAAGACACCTTCCACCCCTCACGGCACTTCTTCGCCTTTAGATTGTACAATTATTTACACGAGAAATATTTACAAATCAAACACACCTATTTATAATATATATACAGACACATAAAAGACCCATATATATTTAAACACCAATTTGATATACAATCAACACTAAAGTATATACAACAGCAGGACTCGGGTTAGACCCGCCGCAGGAAATCGCGACGGCGTCGCCCGGTCCGCTTTCTCCTCATGGGCGGGGCCTCGGGGTCTATCTCCCGGGCCCGCTCTACCTCCTCTTTGGACGTCATCACCGCTTCGGCGAATGTTTGGACTGCCCGCCAGCGGCTACGACTTTCATCGCCTCGAACCATCCCCTCGACCAGGTCCGGGAGCGACACGACAAATCCGGGGTTGAAGACTGCCAGCATGGTCCCCCTCTCGGAGTTCCACGCCGGACAGTCTGACAGAACGTGTTCGGGGCTGTCGATTGCAGCCCCGCAATGCAAACAGTTGGGAGAGGCCTCACGGCGCGCCACCTTGTGCAGATAGCCGCCGAAACAGCCGTGGCCAGTCAGCAGCTGCACAAGGCGGAACGTGAGTGACCCCCCCTTCCTATCTATCCAGTCCTTGAGGACCGGGAGGATTGCCTCCACGGTCCTTCTCCCTACGCGGGTGGTGGCCAGGTCTTCTTGCCACCTGAGAAGTGTTGCCTCGCGGCCTTCTTCCCGCCATCTCTTTACAACGTCGGGTGTTGGCTCATCTCCAGTGCTTCGCACCTGAGCCCTTCTCCAGTACACGTCGGCAAGAGCGATCGCCTCGTGATACCAGGGGGGCGTACCGGCAAGCACGCTAACCGCGTCGAATGATGCGGTGCGGTACGCCCTCGTTATCCTGTTGGAAGTAATCCTCTGCGCCCTTCTCAGTGACGCCTTGTTGGCTTCTGAGAGCCCTTGATCATTGGCCCATATTGGGCATCCGTACGTGGCCTTCGCACGAACAACCCCCGCAAACAGCTTCCGACACGAGCCGCTGGGCCCGCCGAGATTGGGCATGATGCGGCTCAGTGCCATTGCTGTTGCGGTGAGTTTGGGAGCCAGGGCGGTGAAGTGGCCCTTGAAGTTCCACTTGGGGTCCAATAGGAGCCCCAAGTACTTCAGCTCCCTGCCCACTGTGATGGAGACTCCTCCCACCATTATAGTAGTTCCCACTGGTGGAGCCCTTCTATGGCCGTAGAAGGCCATTGCCTGCGACTTATCCAGGGCAACCCGCAGCCCCAGATCACGGATGCGGGTCACGACCTGTGCGACACCTGCAGTCGCTTTGAGTGACGCCTCCCTATAGTTTTCGCCTGTAGCCACCACGAGCGTGTCGTCGGCGTAACAGATCACGTTCACGCCTCGGATCAACGCCCCCCGTAGCACTCGGTCATAGCCGATGTTCCACAGGAGTGGGCCCAGAACCGACCCCTGTGGAACACCGCACGCAACGTTGTGATTCTGCCAGTTGTTTCTCCCTGGAAATATTATTGTCCTGTTGCGGAGATAATTGGCAACAATGTTCCTCAAATATTGTGGGACCCTATGAAACATAAGTCCATCCAATATGGCGTCCCAGGGCAGGGTGTTGAAGGCATTCGCGATGTCGAGCGAAATTGCCAACACCACCCCGCCTCCCGATGTCGTCCTATCCGATATGTCCCTGAGCCGGGCAAGGGCGTCGATCGTGGACCGTCCCTGCCGGAAGCCAAATTGGCAGTCCGACAGGTCCGGCCCCACGGATGATAGATGACGCACGATACGAGAAGCTATAACGCGTTCAAATAACTTGCCCGACTCATTTAGGAGCACAATCGGTCTATAGCCCGCAGGAGAATCGGCTGGTTTGTTATCCTTCCGGAGCAAGACCAGTTTACCTATTTTCCAATTTGCGGGGAACTCCCCACTTCTAAAACATCTTGAAAACAGATTTCGGAAAAGGTCGAATAAACCAATTTGTATCACCAAAGAGAGAACCTTCCCGTGAACCCCATCGGGGCCGGGAGCGGTTTTCTTGTTCTGCATTCTCTCGACTGCGACTTCCAACTCAGCTTCTGAAACTTCGGGGATCTCGGCATCTCCGATATCGTCTGCCGTGTGTCTTGTCCGACGGGTTGTGGAGGACCAAGGAGCCGCGCGGGGTGGGAAGAGTGTCGATACGACGGTCGAAAGCAGCGACGGCTCCATCCCGGCGGTGAGAGGTGGGGCCCAGGGGCGCAGCTTGGACATCACCAGCTTATACGCACGCCCCCAGGGATCGAGCTCCAAGGTGTTCAGGAGCTCGCCCCACCCTCTGTCCTTTGCCTCTCCAATCTCCCTTTGTAAAATTCTCTTGGCCTCATTATATGAGGCCTTGAGGCGGCTCTCTTCATCGCCTCCGTGTATGGCCGATCGTCTTCTTCGGTAGCGGCTCAGTTGACGTCGAGCCGCTACACAATTTGCCCGCAACTGGGCGAGCTCATTGCTCCACCAATACGTGCAGTTGCGGGGCGGCACCGGTCGGGACCTGGACATCGAAGCATCCATGATAGACACCAGCATTTCCCGGAGCCGGGCCACTTCTTCCCCTACCGAAGGATGTTCGACGGCGGGGCACCATGTATTGATTAATGTTGACACCTCTAGGGACTCTCGGTCCAACGACTTTAAAACCCATTTGGGGCCGATTTCATCTGGGGGGCGCAACTGAGCAGGGGGCCTCGACAAGGGGCAGACGTCAAACCGTATATAGAGATGGTCCGAAAGCGTCTCCACCCCAGTCAAGACCTCCCAGTCCTGAACGCGCTGAGCAAGGGCGGGGGACGCAAAAGTCACGTCGATGACCGACCCGCCCTGCTCCCTGACACATGTAAATACAGACCCTCTGTTGAGCGGGGTCATGCCAACTTCCGACAACCACTCCAAGACCAAGTCGCCACGCGCATCAGTCACTGGGGATCCCCACGCCGTAGATTTAGCGTTGAGATCCCCAGCGACCAGCACCTCCAGTGGACTGCACCACCTAACTAGGGCGCTTACTTCGAGAAGATGGGACTCGAATTCGGCGATCGGGCGATTGGGTGAGAAGTATACACCGATCACCGCTATGTTGCCGAGTTTGACTGCAACGCACCCATTGCCCCTAAATGATGTTGTTATAGAGGCAAGTGGGGAATCAGCCCTGAACGGGGCGACGACTGCGACACGACCTTCTAAATCACCAACCCAGTCGGTTCTATCTGGGACCAAGTATGGCTCTGCCACAACTCCGACTCCGATTGACCACTGCGCCAGGCTTTGGACCAATAAGTCTTGGGCTCTGGCGCAGTGATTTATGTTACACTGAAGGAATCGTAGGGCCATCCTATTGTTGTCCCACGATCCCTTCAGTCTCCATCAGTTCCACGTTCGGCTGTGGTTGTTTGCTGGCTTTCTTGACCGCAGTCCTCCTTGACACTCTTACGCTGGGGGCCGAACAGCTTCTCCCTCCCAGCTTGTGTTCCGACTTCCTTCCCGCCGCCGCGCACACAGTACAGTGCGGCTTAGCGGTGCAGGAGGCCGACGTGTGGTCAGGCTGACCACATCTGAAACACAGCCGGCTGCGGTCGCTTTCTGCGGTGCACCGGCTGGCCACATGTCCCTTCTGGAGGCAGCGGAAACACTGCAGCCCCCTGGGCTCCGACAACGAGATCTTAGCGGCCACCCATCCCACCAAGAATCTTCCTTCTAGAATCTTCTTTGCGGCAGTAACAGGCACCCGAGCCCACACTGCGTACAGGCCCGACCAATCCTGCCGCAATTCTCCAACCCTGACTTGTTCGGCTGGACAACCGGCCTTGTTCACGATGGCCGCCTTAACCTCGGCCGGAGTGACGGAGTCGTCTAGGCCCGCCACACGTACATGTGCGGATTTGACCGGCCTAGAGATTTTTATCTCCCTATCTCCATAGATGCTCCTCAATTTAGTGGCGAGAGCGTCCGCCTTAGGGTCGCTTTCAGCCCCGGGGATTTGGATGATCGTAGCCCCGGTGACTGCGCGCCGGAATTTAACCGACTCGATGCCCATGTCGTTGAGATTTATCTTCGACTTCGCTTCTTTAATGGCCTCCGCGTATGTGAGACCACTGCCCTCGTTGGTCTGGGTGATCGTTAAGACGACGGCCGCAGTCCGAGTATTCTTCAACTTCGGCTTGGGCTTGGGTTTGGGCCGCGCCGGCCCAGAAGCCTTGGCGGGCGCCCTCGAGCGCGAAGTTGCAGTTTTCTCCTTCCTTACTCTATCTCGCGCCTGAAATCCGCTAGATTTTGTAGGGAGCGCTTCCATTACTGTAGGCGCTTTCTGCGTCCTTGGGCGTCCCTTCTTGGCCACCTTCACCCATTCGCTCTCTTCCGCGTCTGGGTTGGGTGGCCGCGAAGGGAGGCCGGATTGTGTAGGAGCAGCGGGGGCCGGCGGGTGTGCAGCGGCAGCGGTCGCTCTAGCATTCCCATCGCCTCCCGGTGTTTTCTTACCCTTCTTCTTATTTTTATTTTTATTTGTTGCAGGAGCAGAACCTGCCACGAGTTGGACCTCAGGGACTTCGAGTGCCGGCGGAGCTGCTGGAGCAGCGACGACGGGAGCCGAAGCCACCGGTAAGTACGATCTTTCCGTTATCTTCTTTTTCTTGTCCGCCGCGAGTGGGGGTCGGAGTCGGGGCGCTGGGATGAGCCTCGGCTCCAACCCCTCAAATCGGGCGTTCATTCTGTTATTGACATTGCTCATAATGCGAGCTTCCAGCGTTTCCAGGGATTCAGGCAGCTGTGAGGGTTCAGAGTCCCTCCTCTGGACGCTGGCCTTCAGTTCCTCCATTTCTTTCGCCATCGCCTCCATTTGTTGGCGAAGGCGCATATTGTCTGTACGGAGGGCCCGCGTCTCTTCAGAGAGTGTTTGGCGAGCGAGCCACTCCGTATCGTCCTTAATCGCGGCGACGGCGTCCTTCAACGTGCGAACATACGTCCCCTTCAAGTTGGACGACGACTTCGCCACCTTCTCCACTAAGCCCAGGCTTGTCTCAATCCGCTTAATAACGACAGCCGCTGAGTTTTGCTGAGCCGTCTCCTGCTCTGTCTCCATGTCAACCGACAGTGACGATCTCGTTCTGCGAGCCTCAGACGCGGAGGCCAGTAGTTCGGCCTCTGCGCGCGCCTCCATTTCCTGTCTCTGTACTTTGAGATAGGCTTGTTTGGCCGCCGCCAGCCCAACGTATTCACCCGTGGTGGGCGGACGACCGCGTTTCTCCAGCTTTTTCGTCGTCTTAGAAGGGGTGTCTGTAGAACTCCCCTCATTTGATGACCTCCCTCTCTTTCGCCTCCGTTCCGACCAGAAACGGCTAGCTGGAAAGTCCACGGACTCACCACTTTCATACCCGGCCCGGTGGATCGATGCGTCAGATGGTACACTGACCATCGATCCACTGTCCGAGTCCGACAACCTTCGCACTGCCGTAGAGCGGCCTGCAAAGCTCTCTCCTCCGAGGGTGGGGACCGGCGTCGGCGTTCGCTCGATCCGCACTCTCAACTCTCTATTGGTTCTTAAAACTAACTCCTCACTTGCGTCATTAGAAATTTTATGTTTGTCCTCCATCATACATCAAGGGTTGGGGCTTCGCACATACGAATGAACGAAGGTGGTTAGCCCCGACACCCACACCCGAAGGAATGGAATGCCTTTTTCACAAATTAATGGGGGATATAGAAAGTCCACCCGGGCGGAGACCCCTGCACCCGGGTAACCCTAGTACACCGTGGACGGCGGGTGTTGTCCGCGGGTTGGCCGCTAGCGGTCCGACGTACTGGCCGAACACCCACTCCCCCTGCGGGAGAGCGGGGGTGCAGCGCCGCGCGAGGCCCTAAGGGCGCCCCAGCGCATACACATTCAGGGTTTTTTATTGTGGTTTTCCTTCCACTTGGGCCGGCCGGTTAAGGCGAGCCCCCTGGTCCGATGCGATCCGCGAGACATGATCCACGACAATCGCATCGGTTAACAGGTCGCCCGACGGGGAGCCGAGACTCCTAACCAGCAGCAGCAACTCGCTGCCGCCGGCCCGCCGCGCAGTGAAGGCTGTAAAGCCGTCACCTCAGCGTAAGAATACGCGCCCAATAGGGCTACAAACAACGTACAAAAGTACCACGGGCAAAAACCCTTCTCCACTTTCAACACCTATTTTCAAGAGACGCCGATCACTCAAACAATAGGCGTGAAACTTAAAGGCGAGTCTTACCGGCGCATCCAAAATGGATGGACCGGCAACCCTCGCCCTCCCAATTCGCGACCACCGAGTTATAAGACAGAAATAGGGACGATTGTACCATAAACCGCCCCTATAAAAGTCTTGAAACTCGGCGGTTCGGGCCCCCCCGGCACGACAAGCCTTGGGGCCGCAGGAATGGACATCTGCGGTGGGGGGGAACCTAACCTAACCTAACCTTTTTTTTTTTTTTTTTTTTTTACCTGGAGAAACCCATTTACAGGCCCCCGCACCGGGGCAAGATGGTAAAGTGGTGCGGGGAGTGTGGGGGTCGGGTACAGGCGTTCCCCAATACCCACTAAAACTCCAGGGCCCCTTCATCCACGCTGAGTCCGGCTAGGCATGTATCGGCTTCGCAGCTCTTACCATGCCGTAGCCGTGCGTGTTGCTGCGTAGCGCATTGCGAGTGCGCGCAGCTCTGCTATGCGCGTGTGTAAAAGACACGCGCAATTCTCCTATTTTATTTACAAATTTATTTACAAAGTGCGGCGAAGGAGTGCGGTGACTGCTAGACTAAAATGAATGACAAACTCCACACCCTTAGCGGCACCTCTTCGCCTAATTTATTTACATATTTACAAGATAACACACAAAACAGCAATAACAACATATATATAAGTCAACAAATATTTACATAACGAAAACAAAGAAAACAAATATATATATTTACAACACCTAAAATGAAAATACAATTTATTTACAAAAGTATTGCCATACAGCAGGACTCGGGTTAGACCCGCCGCAAAAAGTCGCGACGGCGTCGCCCGGTCCGCTTTCTCCTTAGTGGCGGGGCCTCGGGGTCTATCTCCCGGGCCCGCTCTACCTCCTCTTTCGCAGACATCACCGCCTCGGCAAACGTCTGAAACGCTCGCCAACGGCGGCGACTGTCGTCGCCCCGAACCATCCCCTCGACCAGGCTCGGGAGCGAAAAGTCAAATCCGGGGTTAAAGGCTGCCGACATGGTTCCCCTTGCGGAGTCCCACGCCGGACAGCCTGACAGAACATGCTCGGGGCTGTCGACTGCAGCCCCGCAATGCAAACAGTTGGGAGAGGCCTCACGACGCGCCACCTTGTGCAGATAACCGCCGAAACAGCCGTGGCCGGTCAGCAGCTGCACAAGGCGGAACGTAAGTGACCCCCCCTTCCTGTCAATCCAATCCTTTAGGACTGGGAGGATTGCCTCCACGGTCCTTCTACCGACGCGGGTGGTGGCCAGGTCTTGTTGCCACCTGAGAAGTGTTGCCTCACGGCCTTCTTCCCGCCATCTCCTTAGTTCTTCTGGTGCTGGCCCCTCCCCGGCACTTCTTGCCTGGGCTCGCCTCCAGTAAATACTCGCCAATGAGAGCGCCTCGTGATACCAGGGCGGCGTTCCGGCTATCACGCTAACCGCGTCAAAAGAGGCGGTGCGGTATGCCCTCGCCACCCTGTTCGATGTGATGCGTTGCGCTCTCCTCAAAGTCGCTTTATTCGCCTCTGAAAGGCCCTGTTCGTTGGCCCAGATTGGGCAACCGTACGTGGCCTTCGCGCGGACGACCCCCGCAAACAGCTTCCGACACGAGCCGCTGGGCCCGCCGAGATTGGGCATGATGCGGCTCAATGCCATGGCTGTTGCGGTGAGTTTGGGAGCCAGGGCGGTGAAGTGGCCCTTGAAATTCCACTTGGGGTCCAATAGGAGCCCCAAGTATTTTAACTCCCTACCCACTGTGATGGGGACTCCTCCCACCATTATAGATGCTCCGACTGGTGGAGCCCTTCTGTGTCCGTAGAAGGCAATTGCCTCAGACTTGTCCAACGCGACCCGCAGCCCCAAGTTACGGATGCGGGTCACCACCTGCGCGACCCCTGCGGTCGCCTTGAGCGACGCCTCCCTGTATGTGTCGCCTGTTGCCACCACGAGCGTGTCGTCAGCGTAACAAATGATGTTAACGCCTCGGATCAGCGCTCCTCTGAGTACACGATCGTACCCGATGTTCCACAGGAGCGGGCCTAGAACCGACCCCTGTGGAACACCGCATTCAACATTGTGTGTTGCCCATCTGTCTCTTCCCTGATAGAGGATTTGGCGGTTGCGAAGATATTGTGCAACGATGACCCTTAGATACGATGGGACATTATGGAATGCCAAACCCTCTATGATGGCGTCCCAGGGCAGGGTGTTGAAGGCGTTCGCAATATCAAGCGAAATTGCCAACACCACCCCGCCCTCCGACGTTGTCCTCTCCGAGATGTCCCTGAGTCGGGCAAGGGCGTCGATCGTGGACCGTCCCTGGCGGAAGCCAAACTGGCATTCCGACAGGTCCGGCCCCACGGATGTTAGATGACGAGTGATTCGAGACGCAATGATGCGCTCGAGTAGCTTGCCCGACTCGTTCAACAAGACAATTGGTCTATAGCCTGCAGGCGAGTCGACTGGCTTGTTTGGTTTGCGTAGCAAAACCAGCCTTCCGGTCTTCCACGCCGCAGGAAACTCTCCAACCCTTAAACACCTAGTAAATAATTGACGGAACCGATCATGAAGTCCGTATTGCAGTGCTAGGCCTAATACTTTTCCGTGGACCCCATCGGGTCCCGGAGCCGTCTTCTTATTCTTCATCTTATCAGATGCCACCTCCAACTCGGCCTCTGACACCTCCGGGATCTCGGCATCTCCAGTGTCATTGGCCGCTTGTGTCGTCCAGTGATTTGGAGTAGGCAGGGGCACCGCCCGGGGTGGGAAGAGAGTAGTTATTACCGTCGACAAGAGTGACGGCTCCATCCCGGCGGTGAGAGGGGGGGCCCAGGGGCGCAGCTTGGACATTACCAGCTTATACGGGCGCCCCCAGGGGTCGAGCTCCAAGGTGTTCAGGAGCTCGTCCCACCCTCTCTCCTTTGCTTCTCCTATCTCCCTTTGAAGGACCCTCTTGGCCTCGTTATACGCTGTTTTTAGACGGCCCTCCTCGACACTTCCACGAATGGCGGATCTTCTTCTCCTGTAGCGGCTCAGTTGGTGTCGAGCCGCTACGCAATTTGCCCGCAACTGGGCGAGCTCGTTGCTCCACCAATAGGTGCAGTTACGGGGTGGCACCGGTCGGGATCTGGACATGGAGGCGTCCGAAATGGATGTTAAGACCTCACTGATCCGGGCCACTTCCTCCTCAACCGAAAGGTGTTCGACGGTGGGGCACCAGGTATTTATAAGTGTTGCCACTTCAAAATTCTCCCTATCCAACGACTTTAATACCCATTTGGGGCCGATTTCTGCCGGGGGGCGCACCTGGGCAGGGGGCCTCGACGAGGGGCGGACGTCGAATCGGACGTAGAGATGATCCGAAAGCGTCTCTACCCCTGTCAAGACCTCCCAACCTTGGACGCGCTGAGCCAGGGCGGGGGACGCAAAAGTCACGTCGATGACGGACCCGCCCTGCTCCCTTATACACGTAAAGGCAGTCCCCCTGTTGAGCGGGGACATACCGACCTCCGATAACCACTCCAGCACGAGATCGCCGCGTGCGTCATTCACTGGGGATCCCCATGCCGTGGATTTGGCATTGAGATCCCCAGCGACCAGCACCTCTAGTGGGCTACACCACCTCACTAGGGCGCTCACTTCAAGAAGGTATGCCTCAAAGTCGGCGATCGGTCGGTTGGGGGAGAAGTACGCCCCGACCACCGCTATGTTATTCAGCTTTACCGCGACACACCCGTTGCCCTTGAGAGAGGCTCCAATAGCGAGCGAGGAATTAGCCCTGGACGGGACGACAACCGCAACCAAGTTATCCCGGTCACCGACCCAGTCCGCCCTGTCCGGAATCATATAGGGCTCCGCGACAATGCCCACTTCAATTGACCACTGCGCCAGGCTTTGGACCAATAAGTCTTGGGCTCTGGCGCAGTGGTTTATGTTAGACTGAAGGAATCGTAGGGCCATCCTATTGTTGTCCCACGATCCCTTCAGTCTCCATCGGTTCCACGTTCGGTTGTGGTCTGCTGGCCTTTCTGGCCGCCATTCTTCTTGTGACTTTTACGCTGGGGGCCGAACAGTTGGTGCCCCCCAGCTTGTGATCAGGTTTCCTGCCCGCCGCCGCGCACACAGCGCAATGTGGTTTGGCGGTGCAGGAGGCCGCCTTGTGGTCTGGCTGGCCACACCTGAAACACGTCTGACTGCGGTCGTTTTCGGCAGTGCAGCGGCTGGCTACGTGGCCCTTCTGGAGGCAGCGGTAGCACTGCAGCCCCCTGGGCCCCGACAGAGTGATCTTGGCGACCACCCAGCCGATGAGGAATTTTCCCTCGGTCACCTTCTTTGCCGCAGTGATTGGCACACGAGCCCACACCGCGTTTAGTCCGGACCAGTCTTGCCGCATTTCCCCAACGCGAACTTGATCGGCCGGACATCCCGCCTTTGCCACGATCGCCTCCTTTACTTCTTGCGACGTGACCGAATCGTCTAAGCCTGCGACGCGAATGTCTGTGGATCTCACAGGCCTAGAGACTTTTACCTCCCTATCTCCGTAAATGTCCCTTAATTTGGCGGCGAGATCGTCTGCCTTGGGGTCGCTTGCAGCCCCGGGTATTTGAATGATAGCAGCCCCGGTGGCCGCGCGACGGAACCTCACTGACTCGATGCCTATGTCACCGAGCTTTATTTTTGTTCTTGCCTCCTTTATGACCTCCGCGTATGAGAGGCCCTTGCCCTCGCTATCTTGAGGGAGGGTAAGTACGACAGCCGAAGTTCGGGGTACCTTCAATTTGGGCTTGGGCTTGGTTTGTGCCGGCTTAGAAGCCTTTGCAGGTGCCCTGGAACGAGAAGTTGTTGTTCTTTCCTTTCTTACTCTGTCGCGCGCCTGAAAACCGCTCGACTTTGTGGGAAGCGTCTCCTTAGATGGGGGCGCTTTCTGCGCATTTGGGCGTCCCTTCTTGGTCACCCTAACCCATTCGCTCTCTTCTGCGTCAGGGTTGGGCGGCCGCGAAGGGAGACCTGTTTTAAGAGGGGCAGCGGGGGCCGGCGGGCGCGCGGCGGCAGTAGCCGTCTTGGCGTTCCCACCGTCTCCCGGTGCCTTCTTCTTTGTCTTCTTTCTTTTATTTTTATTTTCCTTCCCTTTTGTTGCAGGGGCAGAACCTGTCTCCATAAGAACCTCGGAATCCTCGGGTGCCGCGGGAGCCGCCGAAGCAGCAACGACGGGAGCCGAGGACGCCGGTAAGTACGATGTTGTTGTTTTATTTACATTTCTCCCTTTATTTTTGTCAGCCGCGAGTGGGGGTCGGAGTCGGGGCGCTGGCGTGAGCCTCGGCTCCAGTCCCTCAAAGCGGGCGTTCATCCTGTTGTTGACATTGCTCATGATGCGAGCTTCTAATGTCTCCAGGGATTCGGGCAGCTGCGAGGGTTCAGAATCCCTCCTCTGCACGCTGGCCTTTAATTCCTCCATTTCCTTCTGCATCGCCTCCATTTGTTGGCGAAGGCGCATGTTGTCATTCCGAAGTGTCCGTGTCTCTTCCGACAGCGTTTGACGGGCGAGCCACTCCGTATCCTCCTTTATTGCCGTGACGGCGTCTTTCAGGGTACGGACAAAAGTACCCTTCAAGTTAGATGAAGACTTGGCCACCTTCTCCACCAAACCCAGGCTGGCCTCAATCCGCTTTACAACGACGACCGTCGATTTTTGTCCCGTTGACTCCTCCTCAGTCTCCATGTCGACAGACAGTGACGAGCGCGTTCGACGAACCTCCGACGCGGAAGCCAGAAGCTCGGCCTCTGCGCGCGCCTCCATTTCTTGCCTCTGTGTTTTGAGGTACAATTGCTTGGCCGCCGCCAGACCTACATACTCTCCTGTAGTGGGCGGACGACCACGTCTTTCTACCTTTTTAGTCGTCTTTGAGGGGGTGTCCGTCGAACTCCCCTCGTCTGACGATCTCCCTCTCTTTCGCCTGCGTTCTTTCCAGAACCGGCTCGCAGTTAAGTCGACTGACTCACCACTCTCATACCCGGCCCGGTGGATCGATGTGTCAGATGGTACACTGACCATCGATCCACTGTCCGAGTCCGACAACCTTCGCACTGCCGCTGAACGGCCTACAAAGACTTCTCCTCTGAGGGTGGGGACCGGCGTCGGCGTTCGCTCGACCCGCACTCTCAACTCCTTCATCTCCTTAACACTAGACTCCTTCCCAACGTCTTTTAAAAGATTTTTATTTTGTAACTCCATCATGCTCTAAGGTTGGGGCTTCGCACAGAAGTGGTCAGCCCCGACACCCACACCCGAAGGAATGGAATGTCTTCTTAATTCGTCAATGGGGGATATAGAAAGTCCACCCGGGCGGAGACCCCTGCACCCGGGTAACCCTAATACGCCGCAGACGGCGGGTGTTGTCCGCGGGTTGGCCGCTAGCGGTCCGACGTACTGGCCGAACACCCACTCCCCCTGCGGGAGAGCGGGGGTGCAGCGCCGCGCGAGGCCCTAAGGGCGCCCCAGCGCATACACATTCAGGGTTTTTTATTGTGGTTTTCCTTCCACTTGGGCCGGCCGGTTAAGGCGAGCCCCCTGGTCCGATGCGATCCGCGAGACATGATCCACGACAATCGCATCGGTTAACAGGTCGCCCGACGGGGAGCCGCAACTCCTAACCAGCAGCAGCAACTCGCTGCCGCCGGCCCGCCGCGCAGCGAAGGCTGTAAAGCCGTCACCTAAGCGTATTGAAGATACGCGCCCAATAGGGCAACAAACTTATGTACAATAGTACAGCGGGCTAAAACCCTTCTCCACTTTCATCACCGACTTATCGAGCGACGCCGATCACTGAAAAAGTGGTGTGAAACTTAAAGGCGAGTCTTACCGGCGCATCCAAAATGGATGAACCGGCAACCCTCGCCCTCCCAATTCGCGACCACCGAGTTATAAGACAGAAATAGGGACGATTGTACCATAAACCGCCCCTATAAAAGTCTTGAAACTCGGCGGTTCGGGCCCCCCCGGCACGACAAGCCTTGGGGCCGCAGGAATGGACATCTGCGGTGGGGGGGAACCTAACCTAACCTAACCTAACCTAACCTAACCTAACCTAACCTAACCTAACCTAACCTAACCTAACCTAACCTAACCTAACCTAACCTAACCTAACCTTTTTTTTTTTTTTTTTTTTACTTGGTGAAACCCTTTTACAGGCCCCCGCGCCGGGGCAAGATGGAGAAGTGACGCGGGGAGTGTGGGGGTCGGGTAAAGTCGTTCCCCAATACCCACTAAAACACCAAGGCCCCTTCTTCCACGCAAAGTCCGGGTCGGCATGTATCGGCTTTTCAGCATTAACCATGCCGACACCGGGGGCGTGCTGCCGCGTGGCGTCTCAAAGGACGCGCGGCTCTCCTTGGCCGCCACAAGAGTGACGGCGGTTCTCCTAAGCTATTTACATACATATATACAATATATACAAAATACGTTGCGTAGCAAAGTACAGAAACCTTGTGCAACTCTCCTAGGGCGCCCAGACTGATGCCGAAAATATATACAAAATGCCGCGTGGCGCAGCGCAAGCCACGCGCGGCTCTCCACGCGACACCAGTCTGGCGCCAACTCCCATACGCAGGCGCCAGCCCCGACGAAAAACTATTTACAAAAATATATCGCGTGGCGCAACAAGTGCGCGCGACTCTCCCTGAAACGTCGGACTGGCGCCCTGCGCCGATTACGAAAACCAGCGCGACACAACTATTTACAATTTACACCTAACCTATATTTACAAAACTATGTACAAAGGCGGACCCAAGCGACCCGCCGCAGCACGAACCCGCAGCAGTGTCGCCGGGTCCTCGAACACTCGCACAAGGCGAGGTGGGCGTGGGCCGCCCTCTCCTCGGACCGGCCTCCGTGAAAACAGTGGCCGGTCGGGTCGGGCCGACTTAAACAAGCCAGCCCTCGGACCGGACTCCGCATCCCATTGCGCAGAGCCCCGCATCCAATTCGTCCCTATTCGCTTCACCTAGGACCGCGTCATGGTCCGGTCACTTCTCCGGCCAGACCAACCGACGCGGTCACGCGGCTACTGAGCCCCCCCGGCACGACAAGCCTAGGGACCCGCGGGAATGGTACATCCGCGGTGGGGGGGAACCTAACCTAACCTAACCTAACCTAACCTAACCTAACCTAACCTAACCTAACCTAACCTAACCTAACCTAACCTAACCTAACCTAACCTTTTTTTTTTTTTTTTTTTTTTTTTTTTTTTTAGAGGGGGAAAGCGCCTTATTGCCTAGGGGGGCGAGATGGATGTTGAATCGCCCCCCCTCCCAGCGGGTCAGTGCAATGCTGGGGGAGTGTGGGGTTAAAGTCACTCACGGCTGTCTGCTATTCAGACAGCCTGGTGACCCCTACCCACTAAAACCACCCTCTATGACCCTCTACTTTCCGCCATGTTGAGGCTCACGGGATCGCTCTCGCATGCTACCGGAGCCTCGGCGTTTGGTCTTTTGACCACGTCCTTAGTTGGGCGGGAGGAGGTGCGCGAACCTCCTCCTTCTCTGCCCTCTCCTTCTGGCTCTCATGCCAGTTGCGGAGGACTCCCTGTCCCTCTCCGCTGTCTCCTTCTGTGAGATAACGTCCTCACAGAAGGAGACCATTGCGCTCCACGACTCGGTGCTGCCCAGCATAGATGTGATTACACTGGGCAGATCGAGGTCTCTGCCTAAGACGCTCGTTAGGTTGTGGCGGAGCCGCGACCACCGAACGCATTCCTCCAGGGTGTGTTGTGCCGTGTCTTCTGCCGCGCCGCACTCGTGACAAGCCGGCGTCGGCTCCCTTTTTGCTACCTTGTGCAGGTACCGTCCGAAACACCCATGTCCGGACAGCACCTGTGCAAGCCTAAACGTGATGCCCCCCTTTTTTCGTTTCACCCAGTCCGGGAGGACCGGGCGAATGGCCCCAACTGTGCGGCTCCCCGCTGTAGGGCTGACTAGGTCCTCCCCCCACCTACGCAGAACCTCCTCGGACATCACTCGCCGAATCATCGCCGTTTCCTCGGCAGACTGGCGAATCCCTCCTTGCGTGCGTTCCGCCCGGAAGCGATAAGCGGCTGCGAGAACTTCCGCTTCTCGCTCCCAGGGGGGCGTTCCCGCTAATAGGCACGCCGCAGCGAAAGAAACCGTTCTAAAGCAACGGGTCGCCCTTGTCGCAATTACTCGCTGCGGCCTGCGTAACTGCCTTCGATTATGCACCGACAACGACTCCGCCCATATGGGGGCCCCGTAGAGTGCCATGCTGCGCAACACGCCACAGTAGAGCCTTCGGCAGCTTTGGTCGGGGCCACCCAAATTAGGCAGCAAGCGCCCCAGTGCGCCCGCCGCTCCTACCAACTTCGGGCCCAAAGCCCGGAAATGTGCCTCAAAGCACCAGCGTCCGTCCAATATGAGGCCCAGGTATTTCATATCGGACCCTATTCGGACACGGACGCTGTTGACGGTGATTGCCGCTCCCGGGGGCGGCCCTCCCCTTGGTCCGTGGAACAAGATTGCACTGGTTTTTTCCAGTGCAACCCTCAGACCCAGCAACCCAATCCTGTCAGCCACCAGCGACGTTCCTATGGAGGCCAGATCTGCAGTCTCCCGGAACGTTTCCCCACTGGCTACGACTAGGGTGTCATCAGCGTAGCAGAGGACGCGCATCCTTGGAAGGAGCGCGCCTCTGAGCACCCAGTCGTAGCCAACGTTCCAGAGAAGGGGGCCAAGGACAGACCCCTGAGGAACGCCGCTCTCCATTGCTCGCCGAACTATTCTCCCTGTGCTATCAACGTAGGCCACAGTTCTTCCCTCCAGATAGCTCCCTATCAGACGCTGAAGGTATTTCGGCACTCTATGATAGGCGAGGGCCTCCCTGATGATGTTGAGAGGTAGGCTGTTGAATGCATTGGCGATGTCAAGAGACACCGCCAGTGCCTTTCCCCCGTTGCTAACCACCTGTTCCGTGTGCTCCTTCAGCGCTGAAACAGCATCCAATGTGGAGCGGCCCGCCCTAAACCCATATTGGGCGTCCGCTAAATTTGGCCCCACTTCCAACAAATGTCTGTTGACTCGTTCCGCTACGATCTTCTCCAACAGCTTCCCGGCCTCGTCCAGCAGGACAATTGGCCGGTAGGCTGAGGGAGAGTCTGGTGGTCGACCTTCCTTACGTAGGAGACATAGACGTCCCTCCTTCCAAGGCTTCGGGAACTGTCCAAAGCGGAAAGACGCGTTGATCAGCTCCCGAAGCTTCTCCCCCATGTGCGTGAGGGCAAGAGCCAGGACCCGGCTGGGCACTCCGTCCGGGCCCGGCGCCTTCCTCCTCGCCTTGAGACGGTCTACGGCTGACTCCATCTCCACATCCGTCACCAAGTGGGCTTCCTCGTCGAGCTCTTCCTCCCTCTGCTCTGTTTCGATGGCCATGCTGGGGGCGACAATACCCGAGGCCGGAGGAAACAGTTCCGCCACGATGTTCCCTACAAATTCTGCTGGGAGGGTCTCAGTTAGAGGGGCGCCGACTCCCTGCAACTTCTTACGCGCGGAGCGATAGGGACGCCCCCACGGGTCTTTATTGAGACCCTCCAGCATGGATTCGCGTTCTTCCTCCTTCGCCCTGCTTATGGACAGCTGAAGCTCCTTCTTTAGCTCCGTGTATGCGGAGTGGAGCTGTTCTTCCTCCTGGGGTTGGTGGAAGGTCCTTCGCCTACATCGGAGGTATGCCCTTCTAGCCTCGCCGCACGCCTGCCGCAGCTCTGCGATCTGCTGACTCCACCAGTAGACCGCACGGCGCGGCGGGCGGCAACCTCTAACCCTCGGCATCGCCGCGTCACATACCTCTGTGATTTCAGCCTGGAAACGTGCTGCCCCTTCATCTACGTCTGGTACTGGAGCAGCTGGTGCCACCCATGTTTGCACCAGTGCCGCCTCTTCTGCCATCTCCCGATTTAATCGGCTGCTGACCCATCGTGGAAAGACTTCTCGGGGACCGGCTGGCTCGCGAAGTCCTGGGGATGTGGAAATCTCAAACCTGATGTAAAAATGGTCTGAGAGAGTTTCCACATCCCCTTCCACCCTCCAATTGTTTGTTGCCCGTGCTAACACCGGCGACGCAAACGATACGTCAACCACCGATTGACCCTGCGGTCTTACACAGGTGGGGGCATTCCCTCTGTTGAGAAGAGAGAGCCCCACCTCAGCTGCCCACTCCCCTACCGAGCCTCCTCTTGGATTAGAGGTAGTGTCGCCCCACGCTTGAGACCTCGCGTTGAGGTCCCCCATCAGGACCACTGGTTTGGGTCGAGCCCGTTGGATAGCTTGACCCAGGGTGTCCAAAAACGCCTCGAACTCCCTCAGTGGTCTGTTGGGGGAGAAGTACGTTCCAACCACGACCCACTTCCTCCACTCGGCCACCACGTAACCTTCCCCACTCTCTCTGACAGTGAGAGGGGAGCCACCAGGTCGCGTGACAACTGCGACCAGCCCAGCGCTGTCACCAACCCAATGTGGCTGCGGAGCCACTAGGTACGGTTCCGCAGCCATTGCCAATTCAATCCCCCACTCCGCTATTGCATGAAGCCAGAGGTCCTGTGCCCCGGCGGAGTGGTTCAGGTTCGCCTGGAGAAAATTGATAGTTGTGCTGGACATTAAGACGACATATCATTTTCTCCAGACGCCACCTGCGCTGCCTCTGGAGTAGGCTTATTGGCACTGCTGGCCACCTTCTTTTTGATGGTGGGGGGGTTGCAAGACCTCCCCCCCATAACATGCCCTGAGGGCTTTCCAGCATCAGCGCAGATTGCGCATCGCGCCTCTGCCGTACACGTGGCAGATTTGTGCCCCTCTTTGCCGCACCGGAAGCAAAGATTGCTGCGGTCCTTCTCAGAGGAGCACAAACTCTGTGTGTGCCCCATCCCCATGCACTTGAAGCAGCGCATGGGGCGCTCCTCCAAAACCTTGACTTGGGCGGAGCTCCACCCAACAAGCAGTCTTCCTTCCACCACCTTTTGGGCAGCGGCAATCGGGCACTGGACGAGTACTGCCCCCATGCCATTGTCACCCCTTCTGAGTTCTCCCGCCCTTATGGATTCAGGCGGGCATCCTCCCTTGGCAGCTACAGCCGCTACCACTTCTTCCACCGTCACGCTGTCGTCCAAGCCTCCCACTCGAAGATCAGCTCGTTTGGTGGGTCGGTCCACCTTCGCTTCCTCCAAGAGAACTCCACGGAGCTTCTCTGCTAGAGAGTCGGCCTTCTCATCACGTTGAGAGCCCGGTAATTCGAAAATCCGGGCTCCCGTTGCCGTCTGCCTAATTTTCACCTGGTCGATCCCCAGGTCAGCCAATTTGATGCCTCCCTTCGCCTTTGTGATGACGGAGGCATACGTAGCCCCCTTCTCCACTGCATCCTGATTCAGCGTCACGACCACCGCCGCTGTACGGGGAGCGGTAAGCTTCCGCTTCTTTGACGCCCTTTTCTTGGCCTTCTTTTTTGTGGCCGTTGGTTTAGCCGCAGCTTTAGACGTCGATGCTGCTGCAGCTTTGGACGTCGATGCTGCCGGCTGCGCCACCGGCTGTGCCATCCTGGTTGCCTTTTTGGGGGCAGCCGTTGGAGTAGGGTTGGGGTTTTTTGCCTTTTCCCCTGCTCCTTTCCCTTTCCCTCTAGCGACAACCAGAGCCCAGCTTCCGCCTTGATCTTGGCTGGCGGGTGGTGGTACTGGGGTTGCGCTGACCCTCACATTTGTTCCAGAGGAACATGGCGTTTCCCTATCTCTGGATGCCGCCAGGGGTGGGCGAATAATCGCCGCCGGCAGAAGCCGATCCTCGATTCTTGCCAGCTTCGCCTCCACCATTTCGCCGACAGATAGTAGGATTTTGGCCTGAATCTCCTCGGCGAAGTTTTTTTATTGCCTCCGTTGCTGGCGGCGCAGGCTCCTCAGTCCGCGCTGCTGGTGCAGTCCTCTCGGAGAAGTCCCTCCTGAGCGCCTTCAGTTCGGTCTCCAGGTCGGTGATTCGCGCCCTCATCCTGGCGTTATCCGTCTGGAGGCGGTGGGTCTCCTCGGCCACAGACCTGCGGGAGAGGGTCTCCACCATTTCCTTCATGTCTTTTGCGGCGACCTTTAGGTCCCGCATATAGTCCCCCTTTAGATTGCCACTTTTCAGGGCAATCTCTGTTATTCTGTGGGCCCTTTTGGCCGCCCGATCCATGATGTCTGGCGTGCCTAGAGACTCCAGTTCCTCATTAAATACGGCATCGTCCGACGCCTGTCCCAAAACCGGTCTGGAAGTCTCCTTCCTTACCGTCTTCCTCAAATGCCGCTCGAATATGGCCTCAGCCGCGGCTTCCTTGGCCTTGTCCAGGGCCTTCCTAGCTTTAGCCAGGGTCACATCACGGGTGGGAGATTTCTTTTTGAGAAACTTCCCTGATGCCGATTCCTCAGTCTCGGTATCACTCCCCAAATCGAGATTGTGCGCTAGTATTCTGGTGTATGCCCTTTTGCGGGTTCCACCAGCACCAGAAAAACTCGACTCTGATCCGCTATCCATAATACCGGATAGAAACAAACAAATTAACAATAATACTTACTACTAACTATAAACATTATCGAAAAACACACCAAATATTGACTAAAACTAAGTTAAACACTAAAGAAATAGCCAAAACCGCAGGGAAAGCGAAGTTTGCAAGTGCGCACAACACTCCCCAGCGGTGACCAACAAAAAACAACTATAATATACAATCTTAACACTATAAAAACAAAATAAACGAATTCAACGTAATTTGTTAAAATGCGAAAAAATTAAATATTATGTGCACACCCCTAAGACTAAGAAAACTTAAGAATTTAACAAACTATACCAATGGAATCGACGTAGCCCGAGTGGGTAGCGTCGAGACCAGGCAAAAAAGAAGAACCACCAAAATTTTATAACAAAAAGAAAAACCACTATGTCGTCAACATAAACGAAAATTCTAAGTGAAAACAAAAAACTCCGAAAACATTAACAAACACCAAGAGAAAGTCGCAAAAACAGATTATCCTATTAAGAACAATTTGTCTTCGTAACATACCGCCAAAAAACTTTAGGTAACCACCTGTTAACCTGAAAGTTATACCTCCAAAGTTTTTTCCTAAAAGTTTAGTCAACTTAATGACACCACTCATGTTAGTTATCCACCTATTAGCCGTCTGCCCAGGTTTCAAACTTCCACCACAGTTTATGTTATTCACCCTTCCGGGCTTCAAACATCCCTCAAATTTCTCAAACATTGATCACAATTTATTATAACACTTTTAAAAGCGAATAACACATAGTGACCAACCCGGGAATCGAACCCAGGACGTATGCTCTTACGGATGAACGTGCGACCGCAAGGCTACATACGCTGTTAAAAAGTTTAGTCAACTTAATGACACCACTCATGTTAGTTATCCACCTATTAGCCGTCTGCCCAGGTTTCAAACTTCCACCACAGTTTATGTTATTCACCCTTCCGGGCTTCAAACATCCCTCAAATTTCTCAAACATTGATCACAATTTATTATAACACTTTTAAAAGCGAATAACACATAGTGACCAACCCGGGAATCGAACCCAGGACGTATGCTCTTACGGATGAACGTGCGACCGCAAGGCTACATACGCTGTTTAAAAGTTTAGTCAACTTAATGACACCACTCATGTTAGTTATCCACCTATTAGCCGTCTGCCCAGGTTTCAAACTTCCACCACAGTTTATGTTATTCACCCTTCCGGGCTTCAAACATCCCTCAAATTTCTCAAACATTGATCACAATTTATTATAACACTTTTAAAAGCGAATAACACATAGTGACCAACCCGGGAATCGAACCCAGGACGTATGCTCTTACGGATGAACGTGCGACCGCAAGGCTACATACGCTGTTAACCTAACCTAACCTAACCTAACCTAACCTAACCTAACCTAACCTAACCTAACCTAACCTAACCTAACCTAACCTAACCTAACCTAACCTAACCTAACCTAACCTAACCTAACCTAACCTAACCTAACCTAACCTAACCTAACCTAACCTAACCTAACCTAACCTAACCTAACCTAACCTAACCTAACCTAACCTAACCTAACCTAACCTAACCTAACCTAACCTAACCTAACCTAACCTAACCTAACCTAACCTAACCTAACCTAACCTAACCTAACCTAACCTAACCTAACCTAACCTAACCTAACCTAACCTAACCTAACCCCAGTCGCAATCTAACTGCCGGTCTGAGACACACGAAACCGTGTCGCTCCGTCTTTAAAAAATAGTAAGAGTGGTATTTTTTGAGAAAATAGTGGCGTGTTATATATCAGTGGACGCGTAAAAGTGAGACAAACAAAACTGTGAAAACCGCGTGGAAATCGGACCCAAACTGGAGGAGTAAGGGAGGAAAAACCAGTTTTTTAAGGTTATTTCCCCAATTATCTGCGTGCGGCGCCCGATCTGTCGCGGTAACATACCAGTTTTTCACCGTGAAAACACGCGCCCCATCGAGGCCCAGGTTCTCCGTGAAAACCGGATTTTTCGAGCCACTGGTTTTGGAACAACACCCAAAAAACCGGAAAAGCACGTGGCACGTGGTCATAGAAGGAGAAGTCGTAGATCCACGTGTCACACATCAATCGACGCGTTATAACGCAGCGAACCTAAAGCCGCATCGACCAAAACGCGAAAATAAAATTCCACCAAGAAAAACACAAAATAAAAATTTGACGATTTTTGGAGACTTACAACTCCAGAACAAGATCGGTGACCATCACTTTAAATTAGTGTCATAGATAGCCCCCGACGAGCTCTAAGAAACGAGCCTAAGAACATAATTTTCCGACCAAGGACAGACGAGAAATCCGGTTTTAACCTAAAACCACGTGGCACGTGGTCGGCGAAAACCGGGTCGTAGAACGAAGAGCCACACGTCGTTGGATAGCCCTCGCCGAGCCCAAACCAACGACACCTCGCGATAGAACATCGGACCTCCAGGAGCGGAACAAACAGCGCCGGGAAGAAGTCGGGAAAAAACGTAAATATCTCGGGAACGGTGAGTCCTAGCCCAATTTTGACCCCATCCTCAAGTATACCACGTAGTGGTATACTTGAAAAGTCCCTAACTATTACCCCACACCCACCCCACCCCTCAAAAATTTTTTCCCTCCCTCTCCCAAAAAATTAAAATTTTTTCCAAAAATTTGAAATCTTAAAAATCCTTTCATCCCAAATAGCTCCCAAACCGTTGGAGATAGGCCAAAAATAACGTCAGACGTGTATACGTAGTATACGTATACACAGTAAACTCGGCCTAAATAAGACCTATCCAACGGTACCCCACACCCTCCCCCTCCCCCACCCCCCCCAGAAATCCCTACAGAGCTCACCTTTCCCGATATATTTAGCGTTTAAGCTAGATGTAAGATTAAGTATAGTAGCTGCTTGCCTATCCATCACCCCAGAACCCACGAAACCTTCCCCACCCCCCCAAACCCCCCAAAAATCCTAACTCCCGAACCACTCATCCTAGACCCCCCGAGTTTGGGCTCAAACGACTCGGCATAAAACGCCTGGTTCGTTGGAGCACAAGCCGAAGACCTAAATTTTATTATTACATAAGACAACCGCCCTATTGGCGGCCTTATTAGTTTTAAGATTTAAATTGGAATTTATAGTTATAAGAACCTGACTTAGACCAATTAATAATCAGTATTAAATAAACCTATACATTAGACTAGTAGCGCCTTATTGGGCACTACAAATTAAAATAACTATAAACCAATTTATTGACGAGCCTACGAGCCGAAAACATGTTTACTCACACCCCAATTAAAAAACGCACATCAGAAAGAAACAATGACTCCCTGGCAGTCAAAGAAAAATCCCCTGTAGCCGGGCCATCGCGCGCTGGTGGCGTCGCTGAAGAGAGGCTGGGAGGGAGAACTTCCTGTGGAAATTCGTCGGGCGGCTCATCACCCAAGCTGGTCTCGGAGATAGCCGCCCGCTTCTCGGCCCCTTCGCCGGCGCCACAGGCGCGCGAACCCGAAAAAGCGAATGACACTTTCACAATAAAAACCTACAAAAGCATAAGCACTGAGGCTGCCGCGTTACAGCAGAGCGCCCTTACAATGCTGGACTCTGCTAGAAATCTCAAAACAGAAATCAAGACATCTGTGACACAATCCATAAAGAGGTTGTACAATTTGGTCAAAGTAGCAGAAAAGGGAAAAACAGGAAAACAGGAACAGGATAAGGAAATACAGGAAACAGGAAATGAATTAAATGACTACATAATGGAGCAAATAAAGATACAAATCAATACACTAAAGGATGAAAACAAGAAACTTGAAATAACCAGAAGAAAACTAGAAACAAATGTAAAAGAACAGAAAGAAAAAGGGGATAAGCCACCAGGGAAAACAGAAGAAAGTGAA
>FR989972.1:8920000-9020000 GCA_905404175.1 Anthocharis cardamines | reverse complement strand
ACCTAACCTAACCTAACCTAACCTAACCTAACCTAACCTAACCTAACCTAACCTAACCTAACCTAACCTAACCTAACCTAACCTAACCTAACCTAACCTAACCTAACCTAACCTAACCTAACCTAACCTAACCTAACCTAACCTAACCTAACCTAACCTAACCTAACCTAACCTAACCTAACCTAACCTAACCTAACCTAACCTAACCTAACCTAACCTAACCTAACCTAACCTAACCTAACCTAACCTAACCTAACCTAACCTAACCTAACCTAACCTAACCTAACCTAACCTAACCTAACCTAACCTAACCTAACCTAACCTAACCTAACCTAACCTAACCTAACCTAACCTAACCTAACCTAACCTAACCTAACCTAACCTAACCTAACCTAACCTAACCTAACCTAACCTAACCTAACCTAACCTAACCTAACCTAACCTAACCTAACCTAACCTAACCTAACCTAACCTAACCTAACCTAACCTAACCTAACCTAACCTAACCTAACCTAACCTAACCTAACCTAACCTAACCTAACCTAACCTAACCTAACCTAACCTAACCTAACCTAACCTAACCTAACCTAACCTAACCTAACCTAACCTAACCTAACCTAACCTAACCTAACCTAACCTAACCTAACCTAACCTAACCTAACCTAACCAGTCGCAATCAATACCCGGTCAAGAACGCTGCGAAAACGCGAGCTCCGCAGCTAAAAAGTGATAAAGTAGTGGGAAAAAATCGCAAAAATATAAGTGATACATCGTTAGAAGCGCGCTCAAAAGCCCTTTTAAAAGATATAAAATCTGTGTTTGTGCGACCACCAGGTCCGGAGATATTCCGGTACCAAGTTTTGTGAAAACAAAAGTGCGTGCGCCGTCGAAATTAAAGCGATAACACCAATTTTTTATAAGTTAAATAGTGAGTGCTCACCAGTGCGGACCCGGGGATACCAATCTTGGAATTTTCCGACAAGTGGTTCCCGAGATATCAGCATCAAGGCTTTCACGGGTCACCAAGACCCCAATCTACATCTTGGAGACGCTACTTCGGCTGTTTCTTCTAGTCCACGTCAAGTCCTACCCGCAGACACCAAGAACACCTTCGTCCGACGTAAACTGCCCAATCCAGAGCAACTTTCCCGTCGTTGACCCATCAGAATTAAGCAGTGAGGACTTCAGGCGCCTCCTGGACCCACAGTTTTCATCGGATCGGCACAAAATTATAATTTATGTAAGCGTTAGCATTAGTTTAATTAGTGTATAAAATTTCAGTGTTCAATTCCCAATACTTTCGGAGTTACGGACCTTAGCATCTTTTATATAAAACCAGTGAGAGCTCTAACTAAATTGGTAAATTCTCTCAATTTCTCAATTTTAATAAATTCACTAAAAATAATATATGTGTAGTTAGAGGGAATCCACCTGAATTACCCGGTACTTTCATAATTTCGAAATTCCAAACTACCTAGATTTTATAAACCAAAAACCATAAAAAATTTAACCAGATTAGACCCTTAAGCTGGTCTTCCATAGCTCCGTGAGGATTGAATAATCTTAAATTTTTATTTTTTAACCTTTAAGACCATTTAATTAACTTTCTTTTGACACCAAAATCTCTTATTTTTATTAACTCCAAGTATTTTTAAAACTTTTTCAAAAAATCTTCTAAAATCTTCATACAAATTTTAAAGTGGCTAAGCGTGATATTATTCATTAAATTTCGGTCAAGCGTGTTATTTCTTAAATATCTATATAAATTCACAAATTTCATACAATTCATTCAGTCAGGAGTGTGCCGCCTGACAAAATTTTTGGTCAAGAGTGTGTCGGCAAATAATATTAATTAAATATTAAATTTTTAATAATTTTAACTTTTTCATAGCTAAGTGTGTGCCGACCCATACCCTTCCCCTATATCCATAGTACCCCACCCCCGCGATACCCAATTCCTTCCCCCTTTTCCCAAACCCCCCAAGTTTGGGTTCAAAAGAAACGTCTCCTAGAGACGAATCGATTGGCCCTGACAGATTTCCCCCCCCACCTTCCCCCACCCTTTTAGATCCAAAAAACCCAAATCCTATACCTATCCATACCCCACGAAACCCAATTTCCTCCCCCCCCGCAATCAAACTTTTTGCTACCTCACCCCCGCATAACCCAACTTCCTCCCCCCCTTTCCCAAACCCCCCAAGTTTGGGTTCAAAAGAAACGTCTCTTAGAGACGAATCGATTGGCCCTGACAGATTTCCCCCTCCACCTTCCCCCACCCTTTTAGATCCAAAAAACCCAAATCCTATACCTATCCATACCCCACGAAACCCAATTTCCTCCCCCCCCGCAATCAAACTTTTTGCTACCTCACCCCCGCAGAACCCAACTTCCTCCCCCCTTTTCCCAAACCCCCCAAGTTTGGGCTTAAAAGAACCGTCTCCTCGAGGCGAATCGATCAGCTCCGACAGATTCCCCCCCACACCTTCCCCCACCCCCCCAGAACCTAACTTCCTCCCCCTTCATCCTAGACCCATCGAGTTTGGGCTCATTTTATTCATCCAACCAAGGCGAATAGATTGGCCCCTACAAATTCCCCCCCTACCCCCCCTATCCCTGCACACACTTCTTAATATAAAAATTGTTTAAAAATAAAAACTTGTAAAATGTCAGACCCAAATACATCCAACGATTACTCAGATTCAGATTGCGAGCAACCTTCTGAAATCATAAAAAGACCCACAAAAGGCAGCAGGAAAATGCATTTCGAAAAAATAACATTTTGTATGAGCGATATAATGACAGCAGTTAATAAATCGAGAAATCTAAAGTCAGAATTAAAAGAAATAATAACAAAAAACATAATATGCATAGAGGAAACATTGGAGGAATTAGAGGATGAAACAACATCGATCATGGAGGATGCATTAAGAATTTCTTCTACCACAATACTTCAATCCACTCCAATTAAAACAAAAACTAGAGACAATAGCAGTCGCCAAAATATCGAAAAAGTAACAGAAAATAGCAAAGAAAACTTAGAAAAAGAACTAATAGTACAACTTAAAAATCATCAAAAATTGCTGGAACAGCACTTAACACAAATAACACAAACCACAAATAAAATCCCCACGTACGCAGAAAAACTCAAAACAAAACACGCAGAATTAACTCGACCTACACTACACACTATAAAAGTACAGTCCAAAGATGAATCCAATACAGCCGAAGAAACAATAGGAATAGTAAAAAACATAATTAAAGCCAAAGAACAAGGACTCAATATAGTGAAAGTAAGAAAAATAAAAGACGCACAAATAACCATAGCATGTGAAAACAAAACGGACATAGATAAAATTAAAAACACACTCGGAAAACACAAAAATAAATTCATCACCACTAACCTTAAAAATAAATCACCTATCATAAAAATTAAAAATTTAATAAAAAACACCACACAGGAAGACATAATTATAGCCCTAAAACACCAAAATCACATAGACTTACCTCAGGACAAAATGGAAGATTTCAAGATATTGTTTAGAATCAAAACTAAAGACCCACTACTCGAACACGTAGTCATACGAACTCCGAAAGAAATCTGGGACTACTCTATGAAGAGTGGTACACTCTTCATAGATTTACAAAAAGTCCAAGTAGAGGACCACTCACCTCTCAGGCAATGCACTAAGTGCTTAAAATACGGCCATTGCAAAAGCCAATGTACAGAAGAACACGAAAAATGTTCCCACTGTGGCGGAAAACACAAGAAAAATGAATGCCCAGCGTTCACAGAAGGCAAAATACCAACATGCGCAAACTGCATAGCAGAAAACTCAAACACAAAATCAGCTAATCACAACGCATTTGACGCACAGTGCCCCATCCGCATAAAGTGGGACATTATCGCGCGGACCGGGATAGAATACATATAAAAGAACTCCAAACAAAATAAAAACAAACAACATATTTAAAATAAAACAACTTCACAATGAAAGTTAAATAACAAACAAATAAAAGACAATTAGAAAACAAATAAATATATACAAAAACCACAAAAACTTAAAGTACTTCCATAATTATTATACATCGCAAAAACACAAAAAAGTACAAAAAACTAAATAAAAATTAAATATGTCAAGGAAAATACGACAATTAAAACTGCGAATCTTGCAAAAAACTATACAGTTTATAAAGACTTGTGTAATATAACAAGAAAACCAGCAAATAATAATAAAGATATAACATCAATAAAAAGTAAAATATAAAATACTCAACCAAACATAAAAATTAATTTAAATAGTAAGAAAATATAACAATGAAAAACTTCTATTGAAACAAACAAAAACATACATATATAAATCCTGTAAAAAACATAGACAATAAATAGTCCAGTAAGAAATAAAAATGTAAAAGCCGCAAAAACACAAAAAAGTACAAAAAACTAAATAAAAATTAAATATGTCAAGGAAAATACGACAATTAAAACTGCGAATCTTGCAAAAAACTATACAGTTATAAAGACTTGTGTAATATAACAAGAAAACCAGCAAATAATAATAAAGATATAACATCAATAAAAAGTAAAATATAAAATACTCAACCAAACATAAAAATTAATTTAAATAGTAAGAAAATATAACAATGAAAAACTTCTGTTGAAACAAACAAAAACATACATATATAAATCCTGTAAAAAACATAGACAATAAATAGTCCAGTAAGAAATAAAAATGTTAAAGCGTTTTTAATAAATAAGAAAACAATGTATACTATTCTAAGTAGCATAAGTAGCATAAGAAACACTTACAATTCAATTATAAGTAATAGCAATTAGATGTCAAGACATCAAACCAATAATGTAAACTCGACTAACAAAATTAAAAGATGTAAGGTAGTAATAAGAAAATAGAAAATAAGAAACTTAGATATTAAGAAAAACTGTAAAATCACAATACAAGAAAACAAGTAGCCTACAAATAAAGAAGGCCAAACATGTAAAAATCGATAGTAAATAATAATGTATGTTAGTATTAAGTTTATATTATAACTATATATATAAAGCAAATCTCACTAAGAGATAAAAATGTATGTAAACATTAAAGTCTATAAAAACCAAGAAAATGTAAAAATTTACGGAAATAAATAAAACAGATATCTCACTAAGAGATAAAAATGTAATTAGACTAATTAAAATCTAGGAAAACTAAGAAAATGTAAAATTAAACAGAAAAGAAATAAAAAATTAAGATAATAACTATAAGAATGTATCTAGATTAAGCAATAAAGAATATATAAAAATTATATATATATATATATATTATATAAAAATATCTATTTAAATTTATAAAAATAAAAACTTTTTTTAATAATAAAGGAAATCTCACACAACACATACAAATCAATGGTCTCTGTCCACCCACGATAGAGGAAAAATCGTAGTACCCAATCCTCGGCCCCGGAGCTATGCTGCCGGGGAGTAGGCTATTAGGTACACCAACAAAAAAAAAAAAAAAAAAAACCTAACCTAACCTAACCTAACCTAACCTAACCTAACCTAACCTTTTTTTTTTTTTTTTTTTTTTTTTTTTTTTTTTTTTTTTTTGAGAGGGGAAAGCATTTACGCTCTGGGTGCCCCCCCGCGGAGTGCAATGCGGGGGGAGTGTGGGACTCGGGCCCACCCGGGTGCAGCTCCCTGCTAGTCAGGGAGACCGGGTGGGTAATACCCACTAAACCCCTCTATTGCCACCATGATCGCCTTTCTTGGGGCTCACGGGAACGAGTGTTTCGCATTCTTCCGTGTCCCCGGCGTTTATGACTTTTGTCATGCGACTATTGTGGGGGCATTAGGTGGGCGTATCTTCGCCTCCCTCTACCCGTCCTCCTTTTGCGGATTTGTTCCGCGGTGGCTTCACTTTCCCTTACTCTTTCAGCTGCTTCTTTGTTTTTCATTATTGTTTCGCTGAAAGATAGGACCGCTTTCCATGATGTCTCACTGTTTAGCATGGCTTGTATTACACTTCCTAGCGAGAGATCTAAACCAATAATTGACGTCAGATCATGACGTTGGCGATTCCATCTGGGGCACACTTCGAAGGTATGTTGTGCCGTGTCTTCGTCCGAACTACACTCATGACACTTCGGAGTGGTTTCTCTCTTGGCGATTTTGTTCAAGTACCTACCGAAACATCCGTGTCCGGTAAGTATTTGGACTAGTCGGTAGCTTAATCCGCCCCTCTTTCGCTTGATCCATCTATCTAGTTCTGGACGAATGGCCTCAATGGTTCTTCGTCCTGCGACTGCGTTTGCTAGACTATCTGACCATTGTTGCATGAGTACATTTTTTGCGAGACGCCTGACCCTTTCTACTTCATCCCTTGATGGGTGTACTCCTTCTGCTCTCCTTTCTGTTCTGTGAGAGTAGACCGCTGCTACAACTTTCGCTTCTAACTCCCATGGGGGAGTCCCTGCTAGGAGACAGGCCGCGTCAAAAGATACTGTTTTGTAGCAGCGGGCTGCTCTCGCTGCAATTACTCTTTGAGACTTGTGTAGTGCTCTCTTATTTCCGGTGGAGAGTGCGTCTACCCATATTGGTGCTCCATATAGGGCCATACTTTTCAGTACTCCACAGTATAGTTGTCGGCAGGTTTGATCTGGTCCTCCCAGATTTGGTAGGAGGCGTCCCAGAGCACCTGCAGCTCCTAAGAGTTTTGTGCCCAGTTTACTGAAGTGGGCTTCAAAATTCCATCTTCCATCGAGAGTTAGACCAAGATACTTCATCTCTCTGCCTATTGCGATCTGGACCCCATCTACCACTATTGACGACCCTGGAGGTGGGCCTTTCCGAGGACCATGGAAAAGGAGTGCGTCCGTTTTCTCCAGGGCAACTTTGAGTCCTAACACGCGGATGCGTTCT
The DNA here is from genome assembly GCA_905404175.1 of Anthocharis cardamines. Lineage (NCBI taxonomy): Eukaryota > Metazoa > Arthropoda > Insecta > Lepidoptera > Pieridae > Anthocharis > Anthocharis cardamines. Next base: position 9,013,087 of record FR989972.1, on the reverse strand, counting down.
ACCACAAGTGTGGTACCAATGGCGGCCAGCCTGGCCACCTCAGTGAAACTCCTGCCATGGGCTATGACGAGGGTATCATCGGCATAACATATCACACGCATCCTTGGAAGGAGCGTGCCACGTAATACCCAGTCATAGCCCAAGTTCCACAGCAGCGGCCCAAGGACTGACCCCTGTGGAACCCCACACGTCATATTTCGCCGGATCAATGTTCTTTGTTCATTAACGTATAGGATGCCCCGTTCCTGCAGATAATCCCTAAGGAGAAGGCGAAGGTATGGTGGAACTTCATGATGTTGTAGCGCTTCCTCTATCACCCCAAATGGGAGACTGTTGAAAGCGTTGGCGATATCTAACGATACCGCCAGCGCCGTGTCTCCATGACTGACTACTTCATCAGTATACTCTTTTAGGGCCGATATAGCGTCTATTGTAGACCGACCAGCCCGAAAGCCATACTGGGCCTCTGAGAAGTTGGGACCGTTCTCTGTCAGATGTTTGGTGAGGCGTGATGCTATGATTCGTTCCATCAGCTTCCCTACTTCATCCAGTAAGACAATGGGCCTATAGGCCGAGGGTGTGTCAGGGGGGCGTCCTTCTTTAGGTATCAGACATAGAACACCATCTTTCCACATTTTCGGGAAACGTCCCGTTCGCAGTGATTGATCGAACAGCTGCCGTAGTTGGGTCCCGAGGTAGTTTAGGGACAGGGAGAGGACGCGACCCGGTACTCCGTCTGGCCCTGGGGCCTTTTTCTTCTTAGCAAGATGTTCGATGGCCATGCAGAATTCCAGGTCTGTTATTGGTGGAATTTCTTCTTCACTGGGCTGATCTCTTTCATGAGGCCTGTCTGTATCCTGTGTGTCCGGAAACAGTTGCCCCACAATCCGGTCTACGAGTTCTGCATCAAGTGTCTCCGTTAACGGAGCACTGGCACCTCTGAGCCTGTTACGCGCTGAGCGATATGGGCGACCCCATGGATCCCTATTAAGGTCTTCTATCATCTCTTCCCGAGCTTTGGACTTGGCTTCACTGATAGCTATGAGCAAGGTTCTTTTGTTGTCCTTGTACTCATTGCGAAGTCCTTCTTCCGCTACTGGGTCGCGATTTTGTCGGCGGCGACGGCTTCTTAAGTACTCCCTTCTGGAGCTATTACAGATTTCCCGTAGGCGGGCTATTTCCTCTGTCCACCAGAAGACCGCTCTCTTGGGGGGACGACGTTTCGCTCGCGGCATGGCTGTGTCACAGATTTCCATCAATGAATGACGGAATCTGTCAGCACCTTCATCTACGTCCCGAGGGGGGGTGTCCGGGGCACACCACTGCTGAACTATGCTGGCTTCTTCAGCCATTTCCTTATTCAGGCGACTGATCACCCATCGCGGAAGCAGCGGCCGGTTCCCTCTCGTTCTTCCGGTGTTCCTCGTTGAGTTCATCTCAAACCTTATAAATTTATGGTCTGAGAGTGACTCGGTGTCCGACATTACTCTCCAGTCCTTTATTATTTGCTCCGCACTAGGCGAGGCCAGTGTAATGTCGACCCTTGACTCCCCTTGAGCTCGGACACATGTTGGAACTGACCCTCTGTTTACGATGCTTAGACCCATCTCTACTGCCCACTCTTCTAAGGCGTTTCCGCGGGGTTCAGTGCGGGTATCGCCCCACCGGTGTGATCTAGCATTCAGATCCCCCATTACGATGACCGGGGCTGATTGTATACGGCGCACTACTGGTCTCAGGATATCTAGGAATACCTCGAAGTCTGCTAGCGACCTATTTGGGGAGAAGTAGACTCCTATAATAGAGAGTCCTCGCCAGCTGACTGCGACGTATCCCGGTCCACTATCTTTGACTGTCATCAGTGGCCCCCCGGAGCGGATCACTACTGCCACTGTGTCAGCCAGGTCACCTGCCCAGTGTGGCTGCGGAGCCACATAGTATGGTTCCGCTGCAACCGCTAAGTCGATGTTCCACTCTGCCATGGTTTGGAGGAGGAGGTCCTGGGACCCGGCAGAGTGGTTGACGTTCGTCTGTAGGAAGTTGATTTGGGACCGACTAATCATTGTGTTTCCATTTCAGCTTCCTCCGACGCCGCAGGGCGCACCTCATTATTCTTGGCCTTATTAGAGACCGACTTCCTCTTGGTGGGGGGAGGGTTGCACCGCCTGCCTCCCATTGCGTGGTTTGCAGGTTTTCCTGCGTCCGCGCATACTCCACAGTGAGGGTCTGCCGTACATGTAGCGGATTTGTGTCCAGGTCGGCTGCACCTGTAACACAGTTCGCTTCTATCAACAGCCGAGGAGCACGTCTCTCTGGTGTGATTTGTGCCCTGACATTTGAAGCACCTCAATGGGCGGGCCTCCATCAGCTTGACTTGTGCAGAGCTCCACCCAATGAGGAGACGCCCCCCCTCCGCCACTTTTTTGGCCGCAACTACTGGACACTTAACAAGTACTGCCCGAGTACCGTCTTGTGCCAGTTTCAGTGTCCCGGCCTTGACTTGTGCCAATGCACATTCCCCTCTTGCTGTTATTGCTGCCACAACTTCCTCCACTGTAACGGAATCATCCAATCCTCCTATTCGGAGTTCTGCTAATTTCTCCGGCCTGTCGATCTTGGCAATATCGGAGATTGTTTCGCGTAGTCTCTCAGCTAATTGGTCGGCCTTCTGAGAGCTTTGCGCGCCCGGGAGCTCGATGATGCGAGCTCCGGTGGCTGATTGCCTTATTTTTATTTGGTCGATACCAAAGTCCGCCAGTTTGACACATTCCCTAGCTTTGGTGAGGGCCTCCTTGTAGGTGATTCCGCTGTCTACGGCTTCTTTTTGAAGGGTGATCACCACCGCAGATGATTGCGGGACGCTAACCATTTTGGGCTTCGGAGCCGCCTTCTGGCGTTTCGGAGCTTTTGCCTTCTGCGCCGGAGTTCCCGCTGGACCCGGAGCAGTTGGAGCCACCTTAGCCGCTGGTGCAGGGGTCTTCTTCCCCTTCCCTTTACCTTTGCGGACAACCTGTGCCCAGCTGCCGCCCTCCTCTGTCGGGCCAGCTCCTTGCTGGGGGGGAATAACTGATTCCACTATTTGTGGGGAGGGAGGGTGATTCCCCTTCCTTCTCTCATCCTTTTGGGCCTTTGAAGGGGCCTGCCTAAGCTCCACGGGGGGCCTGCTTGACCCTGCGTCTGCTGCTTTCCTGTCAGCCGCCAGAGGTGGGCGGAGGATTTTTGCCGGGAGAAGCCTGTCTTGAAGGCCGGCAATCTTCGCGTCCATCATTCCACCGACAGACCGCATTATTTCGCCTTGCAGGTTTTCAGCAAAGGATTTGAGAAAATCCTGGTGTACCACTGTTGGGTCAGCCGTCTTAGAAGGCGGGGGGGCTGTCTTCTCAGAGAAGTCGCGCCTGAGAGCCTTGATTTCCGTCTCTAAGTCGGTGATGTGAGCCTTCATACGCGCATTGTCCAGCTGCAGGCGGCGCGTCTCCTCAGCTGCTGTTCGCCGAGAGAGGGCTTCTACAATGTCCCGCATATCTTTTGCCGCGTTTTTGAGATCACGAACAAAATCGCCCTTAAGATTGCCCGATTTAAGGGCTATTTCTGTGATCCTCTCGGCCCTCTTGATGGCTCTCTCCTTGATTTCCGGGACACAGAGGGTCCCCAGGTCAACGGAGGTTGAGTCCACAATTGATTTAGCCTCTAGAGTAGGCTTGGACGACTCTTTGCGGAAGGCCTTGCTCCGCAATTGTTTTTCGAATGCTGCATCTGCAGCTTCCTCATTGGCTGTCTCTAACGCCTTTCTGGCTTTAGCCAGTAGTTTGCCAGATTTGGCTTTCTTCTTGGTCGCAGAGACCTTTCTGGCCACTACGGTGCTCTCCGTCTCCGTCTCAGAGCCCGAAAACGATTCATTCTCGGGGGATTGACTGAAAAACGAGCGTTTTCGTGTCACCACCACGTCCGAGCTACTCGAATCTGAGTTGGAATGATCCATTATAATGCCAATAACTTATGTACACCTAACAGATACAAAATAAAACAAAACTCAATTGAGACATAACTAAAAAGAAATTTACGTTGATTTGCTTAAACTACAAAAACACAAATATGTACACAATTCCTCCAAAACTTAACTTTATACAACTAAATTTATATCACGCGATGCGCCGACAGGACCTTAATGGAACCCGCCGGGGCTATCCCGGATAATCACCTATACTAATTTGTTATACTAAAATTAAGAACCACAAGATCGTCTATATACACGAATTTTCATTCTAAAAATTAAAACTCAAAATAAACTTATAAAAATCATAAAGAAGTCCGCTGAAACGAATTATTACTATTGTACTAATTGTTCCGCGTCCAACAACACCACAAACGTAACTATACCACAATGTTAACCATGAAAGTTACCGATCTAAAAAGTTTAGTCAACTTAATGACACCACTCATGTTAGTTATCCACCTTTCGTGCCGTCTGCACAGGTTTCAAACTTCCACCACAATTTATGTTATTCACCCTTCCGGGCTTCAAACATCCCTCAAGTTTCTCAAACATTGATCACAATTTATTATAACACTTTTAAAAGCGAATAACACATAGTGACCAACCCGGGAATCGAACCCAGGACGTATGCTCTTACGGATGAACGTGCGACCGCAAGGCTACATACGCTGTTAACCTAACCTAACCTAACCTAACCTAACCTAACCTAACCTAACCTAACCTAACCTAACCTTTTTTTTTTTTTTTTTTTTTTTTACTTGGGGAAACCCTTTTTAGCGGGCCCCCGCGCCGGGGCAAGATGGTGAAATGGCGCGGGGAGTGTGGGGGTCGAGGCCGGAGTGCAATGGCCCCCCTACCCACTAAAACCCCAAGGCCCCTCCGAAGCGCTTGATGAGTGGAGGCGTGGAATAGATCTCGCGACCTTTGCCCACGCCCCTCCTCGCGCTTGCCGCTTGGCGCAAGTTGCGCGCGGCTCTCATTGGCGTCACTTGCGACGCAATTCTCCCTATTTATAGTATTTACAAATTGGCCATAAGTGGCGAAGACAGGTGTGAGGCTGCTATTAACAATTAATTAAAATTGACCGACAACTCCCCCCCCCCTTAGCCACCCGGCTTCTTCTTATGGCGATTCATGCACACATCAAATGTATATACACGAATTTACACAACACTATTTATTTACAAGTTAAATATTTACAACAGGAACGGGTCAGACGCGCCGCAGAAAGTCGCGACGACGTCTCCCAGTCCGTTTCCTCCTTAGAGGCGGGGCCCCGGGGTCTATTTCCCGGGCCCGCTCATGCTCCTCTTTATGTGTCAGGACTGCTTCGGCAAAAGCCTCCACAGCCCGCCAAGCACGTTCATCACTGATCATTGCCGCAACCACATTCGGAAGCGACAAGTTAGGACCTATTATTGTTGTGAGGGCGCTCCTTTCGGAGTCCCATGCAGTACAAGTCTCCATCGTGTGCTGCGGGGTGTCAGAATTACACCCGCAGTGGTGGCAGATGGGGGTGGCTTCCCGGCGCGCTACTTTGTGCAGATATCTGCCAAAGCAGCCGTGGCCGGTCAGCAGCTGTGAAAGATGGTACGACAGCGACCCCCATTGCCTGTCCATCCAGGAGCGAAGGACGGGCCGTATGGCATCCAGAGTCCACAGACCCGCCCTCGCAGTTGTTAAATCAAGCTCCCACCGTTGGATGGCGACCTCCCTCGCCTCGTCTCTCCATAGCTTGACCTCTTGAGGAGCCGGGTCAGAACCGCTCCTCCGGTGGTTTTCGCGTCGCCAATATACTTCCGCTAAGGCGGCCGCATCATGGTACCACGGGATCGTACCAGCAATTGTACACACCGCATCAAAAGACGCAGTGCGGTACGCCCGTGCCACCCGAATTGATGTTATACGCTGCGACCGCCTAAGCACCGCCTTATTCTGGTTATTTAGCCCTATGTCATTAGCCCAAATAGGGCATCCGTACAGGGCCTTAGCCCTCACAACGCCCGCGAAAAGTTTGCGGCATGAGCCACGCGGCCCGCCGATGTTGGGCATTATACGGCTTAAAGCCGTAGCTGTCACTGTCAGTTTTGGCGCCAATGCTGAAAAATGCGCCTTAAAACTCCATTTGGGGTCAAGCACAAGGCCCAGATACTTGAGCCGAGTCCCAACCCCAATGGGTACACCTCCTACGACGATCTGCGCACTCGACGGTGGAGGCCTGCGCGGGCCGTGAAAGGCCATGGCCTCAGATTTGTCAAGGGCGACTCGCAGCCCTAGATTGCGGATGCGAGCCACCACTTGAGCGACACCTGCTGTAGCCTTGAGAGAGGCTTCTCTGAAAGTATCTCCGGATGCCACTACGAGGGTGTCGTCCGCGTAGCATATAACCTGCACGCCACGGATCAACACCCCCCGCAGGACTTTATCGTATCCGATGTTCCACAGGAGTGGACCCAGAACCGACCCCTGTGGAACACCGCACCTGACATCATGCCTTCCCCAACTGTCCCTGCCGGGGTAAATTATATGCCTGTTGCGTAAGTATTCGGCTATTATTTTCACTATGTAGGACGGCACTTGATGGTAAAGTAGGCCGTCCATAATTGCGTTCCAGGGCAGGGTGTTAAACGCGTTCGCGATGTCGAGTGACACCGCGATTACCACCCCGCCCTTTGACACCGTTTCCTCCGAGATCTCCCTGAGGCGGGCAATCGCGTCGATGGTGGACCTTCTCTGCCGGAAGCCATATTGGCAGTCCGACAGGTCCGGCCCAACAGATGATAAATGACGATTGATGCGCGTGGAGATTACGCGTTCGAAAATTTTTCCCGCCTCATCGAGAAGGACGATTGGCCTGTATCCGGAGGGCGACTCCGCAGGCTTCCCCTCCTTCCGGAGCAAGACCAACCTTCCGGTCTTCCAACTATTGGGGAACTCCCCGCTTTTGAGGCACTCGGTAAGTAAGTGCCGAAACCTTTCATTAAGTCCGTGCCGCAGGGACAGGGCTAGGACTTTGCCGTGGAGGCCATCTGGCCCTGGCGCGGTCTTCTTCGCCGACATCCTGTCCACTGCGACCTCCAGCTCTGCTTCGGACACCTCGGGTACCTCGACCCCCCGGGCGTCCTCAGCCAGTCTTCTTATGCGATCTGATGTTTGGGACGACGAAGGACTGAGACAAGGCGGGAACAGAGTCGCCACGACTGTTGTAAGAAGCGACGGCTCCATTCCGGCCGTTACAGGCGGGGCCCAGGGACGAAGTTTGGCCATGACAGCCTTGTACGGCCGTCCCCAGGGATCGAGTTCCAGGGTGGAGAGGAACTCTTCCCACGCCTGCTCCTTCGCCTCCCCTATCGCTTTCTTGAGTGACCTCTTTGCAATCTGGGCTTCTGATCGGAGGCGGGATTCTTCCTCGCCCCCGTAAATTGCACTTCTTCGTCTCCTGTACCTTCTTAGGCGCCTACGCGCCACAGCACACGCCTTGCGAAGCCGACTTAGTTCTTCTGACCACCAATAGACGCGATTACGAGGTGGCATTGGTCGTGATCTAGCCATCGAGGCGTTCGAGATGAGATTGAACGCCTCCCTGAACCAAGCCGACTCCTCTTCTACCGTCCGTGTGCCAGTGACAGGACACCACGAACTAACTATGGTGGCCACCTCCAGGGCGTCTACGTCGAGTGACTTCAACGCCCATTTGGGGCCAATCTCTTCAGGGATGCGCTCCGGAGTCGGAGGCATCGACGACGAGGGGCGGACGCTGAACTGAATGTAACGATGGTCTGATAGCGTCTCCACCCCTGTCATCACTCTCCAATTTACCACGCGCTGAGCGAGGGCGGGCGACGCAAAGGTGACATCAACGACCGACCCGCCCTGCTCCCTGACACATGTGTGGACAGAGCCCCTGTTGACCGGGACCAAGTCCAATTCCGCAAGCCACTCCAGCACTGCGTCACCTCGAGCGTCAGTCACCGAGGACCCCCACGCCATGGATTTGGCGTTGAGGTCCCCGGCGACGAGCACATTGAGTGGACCGCACCAACGAACGAGAGATGTTACGTCCGAAAGGAACTCCTCGAATTCCGGTAGAGTCCGGTTGGGAGAAAAGTACGCCGACACAACGGCTAGCCTATCAAACTTGGCGGCCACGCATCCGTGACCGCGACGCGTCGCGACGATGTTGAGAGGCGCGTCTGGATTATTCGAGACGACGATGGCTGCCAGATTGTCGTCATCGCCGACCCAATTGTTCCTGTCGGGAACCAGGTATGGCTCCGCGACGATACCGATGTTGATAGACCACTGCGCCAGACTCTGGTTGTAAAGGTCCTGAGCCCTGGCGCAGTGGTTTAAATTGGACTGTAAGATTTTGAGGGCCATCTAATTTTGGTCCCCAACGATCACCTCCATCTCCATATTTTCCCCACTCGGCTGGGGGGGTGCGCTGTTCTTTTTGGGTGGCACTCTCCTTGAGACCCGCTTTTTGGGGGCCGAGCATGATTTACCCCCCAAACGATGGTCTGCTTTCCTGCCCGCTGAGGAGCAGAGGCTGCACTGTGGTTTGTCCTGGCATACGGCCGCCTTGTGGCCAGGCTTCCCGCATCGCAGGCAAAGCTGGCTTCGATCTTCAGCTGAGCAACGGCCCGCGACGTGACCGCCTTCGAGACACCTGTAGCACCTCAGATCTCGAGGTTTCTGGATCACGACTCGCGCCGCCACCCAGCCAACCAGCAGTCTCCCTTCCGTCAGTTTCTTGGCAGCACTGGTTGGACAAGTTACCCAGGCTGCAAAAAGTCCGCTGCGATCCGGGCGGACACCGCTGACGCGAACCTGTTCCGCCGGACATTCTCCTTTTCGTGACACGGCAGACGTTATATCATCCGGTGTCACAGAGTCGTCCAAGTTAGAGATTCGGACGCTCGTCGACTTATAAGGTCTGGCGATCTTTACTCCATCCTTGTTCAGCGCTTCCTTTAACTTCTCCGCGAGGGAGTCTGCAACGCCGTCCTTATTTGTCCCTGGTATATGTAAGATTGCGGCTCCTGTTACGCCGCGCCGGAACCGTACTGATTCTAAGCCGAGGCCCTGAAGGTCCACCTTTTGTCTGGCTTCTCTCATGACCTCGGCGTAGGACATTCCTTTCTCCTGGGCTTCTTTCGACAGAGTGATTGTTACCGCCGAAGATCTAGTCGCCTTGAGTCTGGGCGCTGGTTTGCCTCTCGACTTTGAGACCTTTGGGAACCTAAACGACCTAGATTGGGCCCTTGTCTCCCTCTTTTTATTAGACTTTTGCGCCTGAAGCGCTCTTGATGTTGTTGGGAGCGCTTTGGGTTGCGCCGTCTGCTTTTCCGGGCGTCCCTTCTTGCCCACCTTGACCCAGGCGCTTTCTTCCGTCTCGGGATTTGGTGGACGAGAGGGGAGGTTTCCTTGGGAGGGGGCAGCTGGGGCAGGTGGACGTGTGGTATTAGAAGTGGACGGAACCACTTTAGCCACTCCTCTGCCCTTCCCGGCTGTCTTCTCCTGTTTCTTCTTCCTATTATTCTTCTTCTTAACTTTCTCTGTTTCAGGTGCAGGGACGTCATCAGTGTCCATGGCAGTCTCAACCGGAGCCGCAAGTGCAGCATCCAGGGACGGCACACGGACCACTCGAGCTGTTGGTGAGTTAACCGTTTTTTCCCTGCTTTGTCTCCTTATGTCCGCCGCGAGTGGGGGTCGAAGTCTCGGTGCGGGACCCAACCGGGGCTCCAGACCCTCTATTCGGGCGTCTATCCTGACTCCGACATTCCTATAAATGCGAGCCTCCAGCTCTTCCAAATCCGGGCTCTGCGTCTGCGCTTGAGGTACCTTCAGCATCTGGAGTTGGAGCTCCTTCATCTGCTTCTGTACATCATCTAACTGTCGGCGCAGACGATCATTGTCTTCCCGCAGTGCCCGTGTTTCCTCAGAGAGGGTTTGCTGAGCGAGCACTGCAGAATCTTCTTTTATTGCCTTTGCGGCATCTTTGAGGGCACGCACAAAGGTCCCCTTAAGATTAGAGGAACCCCTGGCCACCTTGTTTACGACCTCGAGGCTAGTCTCAATACGTTTTAATGCATTGGCTGCCGTGTTAACTTCGGTATTTGCAGTGGACCCACTCGGGGCCGCCTCTGACGCAACCGTCAGCGACAGCGCCGACCGGGTTCTGCGGGCCTCCGCGACCGACTCCATGAGCTCGGCTTCGGCGCGGGCCTTAATTTCCTCTTCTTGGGCCTTCAGGTAGGCCTGTTTGGCCGCCGCCAATCCAACGTAATCACCCGTTGTGGGCGGACGACCTCTTCTTTCAGTTCTCCGTGTAGACTTTGATGGGGTGTCCGTGGAGCTACCTTCTTCTCCAGACGACCTAACTCTTTTGAGCCTTCGTTCATTCCAGAACCGGCTCATTCGCGTGTCCCTGGACTCGCCGCTTCCGTACCCGGACAGGTGAATCGATGCGTCAGATGGTACACTGACCATCGATCCATCGTCCGAGTCTGAAAGTGTTTCAACGGCCTTTGATCGGCCCAAAACTTTCGCATCTCCGAGGGTGGGGATCGGCGTCGGCGTTCGCTCGACCCGCACTCTCAACTCTCTCTTCATACTTAAACCTAACTCCTCCCTTTCGTCATTTGTATTTTTATTAATGTTGTACTCCATAATACTCAAGGTTTTGGGGCTTCGCACAAGAGTGGTAAGCCCCGACACCCACACCCGAAGGAATGGAATGCCTTTTTCATGCAATATGGGGGATATAACAAGTCCACCCGAGCGGAGGCCCCTGCACCCGGGTAACCCTGATACACCACGGACGGCGGGTGTTGTCCGCGGGTTGGCCGCTAGCGGTCCGACATACTGGCCGAACACCCACTCCCCCTGCGGGAGAGCGGGGGTGCAGCGCCGCGCGAGGCCCTTAAGGGCGCCCCAGCGCATGCACATTCAGGGTTTTTTATTGTGGTTTTCCTTCCACTTGGGCCGGCCGGTTAAGGCGAGCCCCCTGGTCCGATGCGATCCGCGAGACATGATCCACGACAATCGCATCGGTTAACAGGTCGCCCGACGGGGAGCCGAAACTCCTAACCAGCAGCAGCAACTCGCTGCCGCCGGCCCGCCGCGCAGTAACGGCTGTACAGCCATCACCTCAGCGCACTATAAGAAAGTACGCGCCCAAAAGGGCCACAAACTAAGTACAAAAGTACATCGGGCAAAAAACCCTTCTCCCTTTTCACTGAACCAATCACTTGCGACGCCGATCACAAAGCAAAGGGATGTGAAACTTAAAGGCGAGTCTTACCGGCGCATCCAAAATGGATGGACCGGCAACCCTCGCCCTCCCAATTCGCGACCACCGAGTTATAAGACGGAAATAGGGACGATTGTACCATAAACCGCCCCTATAAAAGTCCTGAAACTCGGCGGTTCGGGCCCCCCCGGCACGACAAGCCTTGGGGCCGCAGGAATGGACATCTGCGGTGGGGGGGAACCTAACCTAACCTTTTTTTTTTTTTTTTTTTTTTTTTTTTTTTTTTTCTTGGTGAAACCCATTTACAGGCTCCCGCGCCGGGGCAAGATGGAGAAGTGACGCGGGGAGTGTGGGGGTCGGGGCCGGAGTGCTATGGCCCCCCTACCCACTAAAACACCAAGGCCCCTTCTGCGCGCGTATGAGCCGGGTACCGGTATAATCCTGTTAAGGACTGCTCACCCGTGGCCCGGCTCGCGCATGCCGCGTGGCGTCGCAAGACGCGCGGCTCACCTTGGCCGCCACAAGAGTGACGGCGGTTCTCCTAATATGTACATATGTACAAATTACGCATGCAGCGCGGTAGCTGCGTGCGAATCGCCAATGGCGCCACCACACCGGTGCTGAAATATTTACAAAATGCCGCGTGGCGCAGCGCGAGCTACGCGCGGCTCTCCCCAGGGCACCGGGGTAGCGCCGAAGACCTTACTGAGGCGCCAGCCCCGACATTAAAATATGTACAGACTATGTACAATTTGTCGCGTAGCGCACAAGTGCGCGCGACTCGCCTCGCAACATCGGACTGGCGCCCTGCACCGATACAAAGTACCAGCGCGAAGAAACTATATACATATTTACACCTAACCTATATATACAATATTTACAAAGGCGGACCCAAGCGACCCGCCGCAGCACGAACCCGCAGCAGTGTCGCCGGGTCCTCAAACACTCGCACTAAGCGAGGTGGGCGTGGGCCGCCCTCTCCTCGGACCGGCCTCCGTAAAAACAGTGGCCGGTCGGGTCGGGCCGACTTAATCAAGCCAGCCCTCGGACCGGACTCCGCATCCCATTACGCAGAGCCCCGCATCCAGTTCGTCCCTATTCGCTTCCTCTAGGACCGCGTCATGGCCCGGTCACTTCTCCGGCCAGGCCAACCGACGCGGTCAAACGAGTACTAAGCCCCCCCGGCACGACAAGCCTAGGGACCCGCGGGAGTGGACATCCGCGGTGGGGGGGAACCTTTTTTTTTTTTTTTTTTTTTTTTTTTTTCTTGGGGAAACCCTTTTTAGCGGGCCCCCGCGCCGGGGCAAGATGGACACGTGGCGCGGGGAGTGTGGGGGTCGAGGCCGAAGTGCAATGGCCCCCCTACCCACTAAAACCCCAAGGCCCCTTCTTTGCGCTTAAGCAGTCGAGGAGTGGCAGAAACCTCGCGGTCAGCGTCCACTCCCCTCCTCGCGCTTGCCGTTTCGCGCAAGTTGCGCACGGCTCACCGTGGCGTATGTGTTACATACGCGTTCTCCCTATTTACAAACAAATATATACAAACAGCCACGAGTGGCGAAGAGAGGTGTGAGAACTGCTATAATCAATAGAAAACTATCCGAACTCCCCCCCCCCTTAGCCACCCGGCTTCTCCGCTCGTGGTCTTGCGTACCATGGGTACACAGACTATGTACACAATTTACTATTTACAACATAAATATTTACAAAAGGGAACGGGTCAGACGCGCCGCAGGAAGTCGCGACGGCGTCTCCCGGTCCTTTTCCTCCTTGAAGGCGGGGCCGCGGGGTCGATTTCCCGGGCCCGCTCATGTTCCTCTTTCTTTGACAGGACTGCTTCGGCAAAAGCCTCCACAGCCCGCCAAGCACGTTCGTTCCTTAATAATGTCACGACCAAATTTGGAAGTGAGAGGTCTTGTCCAGTTGTTGTACAGAGGGCACTCCTCTCGGAGGCCCACGCAGTACAGGTTTCGATCGTGTGCTGCGGGGTATCAGAAGCACTCCCGCAGTGATGGCAAATGGGGGTGGCTTCCCGGCGCGCGACTTTATGTAGGTAACTGCCAAAGCAGCCGTGGCCGGTCAGCAGCTGGACGAGATGGTAAGTCAGCGACCCCCATTGCCTGTCTGTCCATTGTAGCAGAACGGGCCGTATGGCCTCGAGAGTCCGTACGCCCGCCCTCGCTGTCGTCAAATCATTGTCCCATTTCTGGATGGCGACTGTCCTCGCCTCGGCTCTCCACGTCTTTACGACTTCGGGAGCCGGTTCCTGTCCGTTTTTCCGGGCATCATCCCGTCTCCAATAAATTTCACCCAAGGCGGCCGCGTCATGGTACCACGGGATCGTACCAGCGACTGCACACACCGCGTCAAAAGACACAGTGCGGTACGCCCGTGCCACCCGGATAGATGTGACCCGCTGCGACCGCCTGAGCACTGCCCTATTTTGGGCGTTCAATCCGACATCGTTGGCCCATATCGGGCAGCCGTACAGGGCCTTAGCCCTGACGACCCCGGCGAATAGCCTACGGCACGAGTCGCGCGGCCCGCCGATGTTGGGCATGATGCGGCTCAATGCCGTGGCCGTTGATGTTAGTTTCGGCGCCAAAGCTGTAAAGTGGGCCTTAAAACTCCATTTGGGATCTAGAACAAGACCCAAATATTTGAGTTGAGTCCCGATCCCAATGGGTACTCCGCCGACAACAATTCGCGCACCCGATGGTGGGGGTCTGCGCGGGCCATAGAAGGCCATAGCTTCCGACTTCTCAAGGGCGACCCGCAGCCCTAGTTCGCGGATACGGGCCACCACTTGAGCCACCCCAGCAGTGGCTTTTAGGGAAGCCTCACGAAAGTCGCTACCCGATGCTACGACGAGGGTGTCGTCCGCGTAGCATAAAAGTTGCACGCCGCGGATCAACACCCCCCTCAGTACTTTGTCGTACCCGATGTTCCACAGGAGTGGGCCTAGAACCGACCCCTGTGGAACACCGCATCTGACTTCATGTCTTCTCCAGTTGTCTTTCCCTGGAAAGATTATATGCCGATTCGACAGATATTCAGCAACGGTCCTAATTAGGTATGACGGCACTCGGTGATATAAGAGTCCGTTCATTATCGCGTCCCAGGGCAGGGTGTTGAATGCGTTCGCAATGTCAAGAGACACCGCGATCACCACCCCGCCCTTTGTCACCGTCTCTTCAGAAATGCCCCTGAGGCGGGCAATGGCGTCAATTGTGGACCTTCTCTGCCGGAAGCCAAATTGGCAGTCCGACAGGTCCGGCCCATCAGATGTTAATTGACGCGTTATACGCATTGCTATGACGCGTTCGAAAAGTTTGCCCGCCTCGTTGAGCAATACAATTGGTCTGTATGCAGATGGTGATTCCACAGGTTTTCCATCCTTGCGAAGCAGGACCAATCGACCAGTTTTCCACTTTTCGGGGAATTTCCCCTTCTTGAGGCACGCCGTTAGCAGAGTCCGGAACCTCTCGTCTAATCCATGGCGCAGGGACAGGGCCAAGACCTTGCCATGAAGGCCATCAGGACCAGGGGCAGTCTTCTTGGTTGCCATCCTGTCCACTGCGACCTCAAGTTCAGCTTCGGACACCTCAGGCACCTCCAACCCCTGGGTATCCTCTGCAAGTATCCTTATCATTTCCGGTGTTTGAAACGAAGGAGTAAGGGAAGGCGGGAACAGCGTCGCCACCACTGTAGAAAGTAGCGACGGCTCCATTCCGGCCGTTACGGGCGGGGCCCAGGGACGCAGTTTGGCCATTACCGCCTTGTACGGCCGCCCCCAAGGATCGGTTTCTAGAGTGGTGAGAAACTCCTCCCACGCCCGCTCCTTCGCTTCGCCTATCTCTCTGGATAGAGTCTTCTTGATGCGCTGATATTCGGCGCGGAGACGAGTTTCCTCTTCGCCGCCACGAATAGCTCTTCTTCTCCTCCGGAACCTTCTGAGCAGTTTTTTAGCTTCGGCGCACGCCTTGCGGAGCCGATTTAGGTCTGCATTCCACCAATACACCTGGACGCGTGGTGGCATCGGTCGAGACCTAGCCATAGAGGCGTTCGAGATGTTGTTGAACGCCTCCTCAAGCCAGGCCGACTCCTCGTCTATTGTTCTTGTACCGGTGGCAGAACACCATGACGCAGCTATTGTGGCCGTCTCCAAGACTTCTCGATCCAAGGACTTAAGTGCCCACTTGGGGCCAACCTCTCCGGGAACGCGTTCCGGAACCAGAGGCACCGACGACAAGGGGCGGACGCTCATTCGGATGTACCGATGGTCTGAGAGCGTTTCCACCCCTGTCATCACTCTCCAGTCCCGGACACGTTGAGCAAGAGCGGGGGCTGCGAAGGTGACGTCCACAATAGATCCACCCTGCTCTCGGACGCAAGTGTGTGCCGTGCCCCTATTTAGCAGGACCAAGTTATGTTCGGCTAGCCACTCGAGGACGATGTCGCCCCGGGCGTCAGTCGCCGGGGATCCCCACGCCGTGGATTTGGCATTGAGATCCCCGGCGACCAGCACATCGAGCGGGCTGCACCATCGAACCAAAGAGCTAAGGTCCGATAGATACTCTTCGAAATCTGTTATTGGCCGGTTGGGAGAAAAGTATACGGCCACCACGGCCAATTCGTCGAATTTGACTGCGACGCATCCGCTGCCGCGGCGCGTCGATCTGATGTTGAGATACGGGACGACATTGGCCGAGGTGACGATGGCGACCAGGTTGTTATTGTCTCCGACCCAATTATCCCTATCGGGAGTCAAATACGGCTCCGCGATAATTCCTAAATTTATGGACCACTGCGCCAGACTCTGGTTGTATAGATCCTGAGCTCTAGCGCAGTGGTTTAGGTTGGCTTGCAGTATTTGTATGGCCATCCTAATCACCTATTGTTTCCTCAATCTCCATGTCCCCGCTCGGTTGAGGGGGGGCCTTCTTTTGAGACGGCACAATCCGAGACACGCGCTTCTTGGGGGCCATGCATGAAGGTCCTCCCAGTCGGTGGTCCGATTTCTTTCCCAAAGACGCACATATACTGCAGTGGGGTTTGTCTTTACAGTCCACCGCTTTGTGGCCTGGTTTCGCACAGCGCAGACACAGTTGACTGCGGTCTTCGGCCGAGCAGCGACCGGCGACGTGACCAGCTTCAAGGCATCTGAAACACCTTAATTCCCTGGGTTTCTGGATCGCGACGCGCGCCGCTACCCAGCCGATGAGGAATCTCCCCTCTGTTAGCTTCTTGGCAGCCTCGATTGGACAGGTCACCAAGGCTGCGAAGAGTCCATTCCTGTCCGGACGGACACCGCTCACGCGGATCTGGTCCGCCGGGCATTCGCCTTTTGTTGAGACGGCGCTGCGAAGCTCCTCAGATGTGACAGAGTCGTCCAGCCCTGAGATCCGGACGCTCGTGGACCTAAATGGTCTGGCGACCTTGATGCCTTCCCTGTCAAGTGCCTCCTTCAGTTTTTCCGCAAGGGAATCTGCGACGCCGTCCTTTCCTACTCCGGGAATCTTTAAGATCGCAGCCCCGGTTACACCCCGGCGGAATATGACCGACTCTATGCCAAGGCCGTTGAGGTCCACCTTTGATTTGGCTTCCTTCATGACGTCGGCATAGGTCAGCCCCTTTTCTTCTGCGTCCTTTGACAACGTTATAGTGACCGCTGACGAGCGGGGCGTCTTGAGCTTGGGCGTTTTACCCGAGCGTGACTGCACCCGCGACCTCTTTTTATTTTCTTGCGCCTGAAGCGCCTTCGACTTTGATGGAGGCGCCTTAGATCGCGCCTTTTCTTTTTCTGGACGTCCCTTCTTGCCCACCCTCATCCAAGCACTTTCTTGGGTTTCGGGATTAGGTGGACGAGAGGGGAGGTCTTTCTGGGAGGGGGCAGCTGGAACAGGTGGGCGTGTGGTGTTTGAGGTGGACGGAACCACCGAAGATACCCCTCCACTTTTTGCAGCTATCTTCTCCTTTTTCTTCTCCTTTTGTTTATTAATTTTACTCTTCTTTTTTCCAGGTTCGGGAGCTTTGGCTGGGACCGGTTCCACCTCCATTGGCGCCGTGAGAGCGGCTTCCGGGGGCGGCACGTGGATCTCAGCATTCGGTAAGTCTTCACCGTTAGATGTTATCTCCCTATTTTTCTTCTTCTTGTCCGCCGCTAAGGGGGGACGGAGTCGCGGCGCGGGCATGAGCCGCGGTTCCAGCCCCTCGAAGCGAGCGTTCATCCTGGCGCCGATGTTATTATAAATTCGGGCCTCCCACTGCTCCATGTCCGGTAGTTGCGCCTGCGGCGGGGGACTCTTCAGGACCTGGAGTTGAAGCTCCTTCATTTGTCCCTGAATTTCCCCTAACTGCTGACGGAGACGCTCGTTGTCCTCGCGCAGAACCCGCGTTTCCTCTGAGAGGGTCTGCTGCGCGAGCACTAGGGAATCTTCTTTTATAGCCTTTGCGGCATCTTTTAGGGCGCGCACAAAGGTCCCCTTTAAATTCGAGGAACCCCTGGCCACCTTATTCACTATTTCGAGACTTGCCTCGATCCTCTTCAGCACAATGGTAGTCGTGTCTGTTCCGGTACCTGTGGCAGACCCGCTCGGAGCCGCCTCTGACCCAACCGTCAGCGACAGCGCCGATCGGGTTTTGCGGGCCTCCGCAACCGAGTCCATTAACTCAGCCTCAGCGCGGGCCTTTAACTCTTCATCCTTGGCCTTCAGATACAACTGCTTGGCCGCTGCAAGGCCGACGTATTCTCCGGTTGTCGGAGGTCTTCCTCGCCCTCTTCTTTTGCGCTCTGCGGAGGCGGGGGTGTCTGTGGAACTACCCCCGCTCTCGCTCTCTCTCCCTCTCTTCGATCCGGGTCTTAATTCCCAGAACCGGCTCGGACTTGTGTCCAACGACTCCACTGATCCGAATCGGTTCGCCGAGGCTGTGGACGACACACTAACCATCGACGAGTCCGAGTCGGACAACCGCGCTACCGCGCTTTCCACCGCTGAGGATGGCACCGGCGTAGGAGTCCGGTCCAGTACCACTCGCAGCTCCCTATCATTCTTCCTCTCCTTCACTACATCACTAAAACTATTGGGGTTTTTTGGGTTTTTATTTTGGTTGTTCATCATTCATAAGGGGGTGTGGCTCCCCACTCCTGAGTATGAGGAGCCACGTAATACAACTTGGGGGAAATAAAGCGTCCACCCGAGCGGAGACCCCGCGCCCGGGTAACCCAAATACCGCCTGGAGGTTGGGAGGTGTCCAGGGGTTGGCCGCTAGTGGCCCGACAGACTGGCCGAGCACCCACTCCCCCTGCGGGAGAGCGGGGGTGCAGCGCCGCGCAAGGCCCCTCGAGGCGCCCCAACGCATGCACATTCAGGGTTTTTTATTGTGGTTCTTCCTTCCACTTGGGCCGGCCGATTAAGGCGAGCCCCCTGGTCCGATACGGTCCGCGAGACATGATCCACGACAACCGCATCGGGTAACAGTTTGCCCGACGGGGGGTCCGCAATGGACCCCTAACCGACGACGACATCTCGCCGCCGCGGCCCGCCGCGCCGCGGTACTACCACAACCGCTACAGCCGTGACGTACCCATCACCATACAACGCTGCAAAGCAGCCGCTGGTTCTCAGAGAACCTCTACAATTCGCGCATGAAAACGCGTTCGGCCCATCAGCCGTCTCCATTGTCCAGCTTCCGTGTCGTCTTCGGAAGCTGAACTCCCTGTTAGCTTCACCGGCGCGCTGAAAGTATCGATGACCTAGTCCACAGACAACCTAGACACCAAGAACTAACGCTTCGCCGGCTACTGAGCCCCCCCGGCACGACAAGCCCAGGGAACCGCAGGAATGACCATCTGCGGTGGGGGGGGGTGGGGGGGAACCTAACCTAACCTAACCTAACCTAACCTAACCTAACCTAACCTAACCTTTTTTTTTTTTTTTTTTTTACATGGAGAATCATCTAATGATCCCTGGGTCTCCGGGGGGAGACGTCAGGCGATGCCGGACTCACAGTGCCCTGGACTCCGAAGAGTCAAAGCGGGCCCCGTGCCTACCGACTAAACTCCATGGTGTTCCTCTCGTCGTCTTGTGGTGTCGGGGCCGCGTGGACTTTCGTAAACTCCGCTTCCCCGACGACGACCCTGCCCTCTTAATGGACGTTAGTCCCCCCCTCAGTGTGGTGTCGAAACACCAAACACTCACACTGGAGCCATCTACGGAGCGAGTCGCTTACCCCCGCGCTCCCCGCTCTTGGCTCTGGACGGGAAAGATGTTCGTTCCCGTCCAACGCGGCAGAGGCAAGAGCCCCCGCCACGCTCCCCTTGAACGAGCCGATGCCCACTAAGAAGTGGACATCGGCACGATAGCGCCTTCAACCGTCAAAACCGGACCCGAGGGCCCAGGAACCGCCGAAGCGGGACGACGACGACGACGACGACGTTTCGTCTTGTTTCCCCCCTTTTGCCGGCCAGAAGACCGGGCAGTCGAGCACGACTTGGCTCCCACCCGGTGATCCGCCGGTTTCCCGGCCTCAGCACAAACTGTGCAATGTGGCGCCGCAGAGCAGTCGCCGGACTTATGTCCCCTCTGCCCGCAGCGATAACAAAGACCGCTTCGATCGATGGAAGATCGGCACTGCTCCCGTACATGCCCCAACTCTAGGCAACGGTAGCAGCGCAGCGGCCTCTGCTCCAGCACACGCACGCGCGCCGCAGTCCAGCCAATCTGGATTTTTCCGCCCTCTGCGACAATCTTATTGGCAGCCGCCACCGGACAGTTGGCCCAAACTGTTCCAATGCCGGAGCGGCCGCGACGAATAGTCCCCACAATCACTTCTGCAGACGAGCACCCTCCTGCTTTGCCCACAGCCGTCGAAATGTCCTCCCATGTAATCGTCTCATCCAGCCCGATGATGCGCAGGTTCGCGCACTTCACGGGCCGGGAGACGAGGACGTCCTCGGGATCGAAAATCTCCCGGAATTTCCCGGCCAGAGCGTCGGCCAACACGCCGGCATTCTCGCCGGGAAGCTCCATAATCCTAGACCCCGACAACGTCTCTCTTATTGACATCGATGTTATGCCCAAGGCTCTGATGTCGATGTTTTGTTTGGCCTTCAGCATCAGTGAGGGATAGGTGAATCCCTTGGCCACGCCGCCCGGCTGCAGCTTGTACACCACAGCCGCCGACTTGGGCTGGCGCAGCTTAGGTTGCTCGGCACCTTGTCTCTGTCGCTTTTTGCCTCCCCCTCCTTTAGCGCCGCGTTTAGCGACGACGTTCCACGGCTCGTTGAGAGCCGCTGGGGCGGGCGCTAGGGGCCTGGGACCGGATGGTATGGTCTCCCCTTTCTTCCCCCCCTTTGTCTTAGCCTTCTGGCCCGTCGCCTTCTTGGCTTTGGGCACTTGGACCTCCGCATCAGACTGGGCTTGAGCCGTCGGCTTATCGCCCACTGCCCGTCTGGCCTTGGTAGCGGGGCCTGGTTTCGCTCCACTGGCGATGTTGGCGCTGGTGTTCGCGCGTGGCGCATTGGTGTCAATCGGGTCGCTTCGAAGAGGCGGCCTGGTGCGCTGTATGGGGAGCCGCGACTCCAAGTCTTCTAGGCGGGCCTCTACCCTGCCGAAGAATGTGCGCAGCTCATCCGTCATCGTCTGTGGTGGTGGTAGCGCGACCGGCATCGGGGGTGCTATGGCGGCAACCCTGGACTGCACGATCTCGCGCCTCATCGTCTCGACCTGCGTTTTCAACGCGTTTATCTCCGCCCTCAATGTGTCGTTTTCCGCCTGCAGCTTCGCCGTTTCAAAGTTGGCGGAGCGGTCGAGAAGGCTGCTGGCGGCGTCCATGATGGTAGCACTGGAGTCCTTCAAGTCCCTGACATATGTCCCCTTCAGGTTTTTGCTCTTGAGCCCGATTCGGAGAATCTTCGCCGCCTCGGTGTTAATAAGCTGGCCGAGCTCGTGCGCCGACATCTGCTGCGGCAGACGAACTGGAGCTGGTGGGGCGCTTGGAGATGTTCTCCGAATGGGCGAGCGTTCCTCGCTTGGCACGGGCCCTTCACGGCCAGGTGCATCCTCTTTGGCGGCCCGTTGTTCGGCTCTCGCCCTGCCCACTCCAACGAACTTTGTCGGTGGGCGTCCTCGGCTAGCAGCGGCCATTTTGGGGGTCGGAGCCTCCTCAGCCGCACTTCCTCCGCTTTCGCGGGACCTCTTCCTCAGGTGTTTGACGAAGCTGCTCTCGACCGCATCCATGTCAAGGGAACAGTCGGAGAAGTCGTCGCTGTCAATCCCTGTAGCTTCCTCTACTCTGTCAGCATCGGTATTTTGGCCTACTCGAGAGGTCAGGGCGCACGGAGTGCGCTCCAACACTACTCTTACCTCCTTTGTCAAATCAATGTTTATCTCCTCCATGTCACGTCCGGTAATTTTCTCCTGCCCCGCCTCAGCGTTGTCGCTGGTAAAATGGAGTTTGCCCCCCCCCAGAGTACGGTGGGGCTTTTGCGGCGGCTCTTCCGAGCGGCCGGCGGGATTTGACCCGCCTGGGGTAGTTTTACCTGTAATTGACTCCATACTTGCTTTTGTGTTTTAACAGGTGGTCGCTCCCCCTGTAGTGTCCTAGGGACCGGACTCCCTCCGGCCACTCACCCTATCGCCGGACACCTGCAACTTAGGGTTAGGGGCCCGCCGTCAGTTCGACGGGCCTCGCCGGCCTTGAAGGCCAGCCATACTTCGCGCCGAGACGCCGCTGGGGCCAGATGGAATGGCCCCCTACTTATAGACGAGTCTTACCGGACCATCCGACAGGATGAACCGGCAACACCCGCCCTCCAATTCGCGACCACCGGGTCATAAGACAAGACTAGTGACGACGTTGTGCCGCCCCTAGTAAAGTCCTGAAACCCGGCGATTCGGGCCCCCCCGGCACGACAAGCCTTGGGTCCGCGGGGATGGACATCCGCGGTGGGGGGGAACCTAACCTAACCTAACCTAACCTAACCTAACCTAACCTAACCTAACCTAACCTAACCTAACCTTTTTTTTTTTTTTACCTGGAGAAACCCTTTTACAGGCCCCCGCGCCGGGGCAAGATGGAGAAGTGACGCGGGGAGTGTGGGGGTCGGGTAAAGTCGTTCCCCAATACCCACTAAAACTCCAGGGCCCCATCATCCACGCAAAGTCCGGGTCGGCATGTATCGGCTTTTCAGCTCTAACCACGCCGACACCGGGGGCGTGCTGCCGCGTGGCGTCGTGAAGACGCGCGGCTCTCCTAGGCCGCCACAAAGTGTGACGGCAGTACACCTATTTACAAAATATATACAAAAATATATACAAGTATGTTGCGTAGCGCAGCATGACAGCCGCGCGCGACTCTCCTCAGGCGCCAAGAACCTGATGCCGAACTATATACACAATGCCGCGTGGCGCAGCACAAGCCACGCGCGGCTCTCCACGCGGCACCAGTCTGGCGCCAACACCCATACGCAGGCGCCAGCCCCGACGAAAAAATATGTACAATTATGTACATTTGTCGCTTAGCGCCACGAAGTGCGCGCGACTCTCCCTGAAACGTCGGACTGGCGCCCTGCGCCGGCACGAAGACCAGCGCGAAACACCTATTTACAATTTACAACTATGCTATATGTACAATATTTACAAAGGCGGACAGAGCGACCCACCGCAGCACGAACCCGCAGCAGTGTCGCCCGGTCCTCGAACACTCGCCAAAGGCGAGCTGGGCGTTTCCGCCCTCTCCCCAGACCAGCCTCCGTAAAAACAGTGGCCGGTCAGGTTGGGCCGACTGTCACTAGCCAGCCCTCAGGACCGGGCTCCGCGTCCCATTCCGCAGAGCCCCGCATCCCGTTTGTCCCTATTCGCTTCCTCTAGGACCGCGTCATGGCCCGATCACTTCTCCGGCCAGGCCAACCGACGCGGTCAAACGAGTACTAAGCCCCCCCGGCACGACAAGCCTAGGGACCCGCAGGAATGGACATCTGCGGTGGGGGGGAACCTAACCTAACCTTTTTTTTTTTTTTTTTTTTTTTTTTTTTTTTTTTCTTGGTGAAACCCTTTTACAGGCCCCCGCGCCGGGGCAAGATGGAGTAGTGACGCGGGGAGTGTGGGGGTCGGGTAAAGTCGTTCCCCAATACCCACTAAAACACCAAGGCCCCTTCTGCGCGCGTTGAGCCGGGTACCGGTATGATCCTGTTAAGGACTACTCACCCGTGGCCCGGCTCGCGCATGCCGCGTGGCGTCTCGAAGACGCGCGGCTCTCCTTGGCCGCCACAGGAGTGACGGCGGTTCTGCTTGTATGTACACTATGTACAAATACGCGACACAGCGTAGAAGCTGCGCGCGATTCTCCTACGGCGCCACAACACCCGGTGCTGAAATATTTACAATGCCGCGTGGCGCAGCGCGAGCTACGCGCGGCTCTCCCCAGAGCACCGGGGTAGCGCCGACACCCATACTCAGGCGCCAGACCCGACGAAAAAACTATATACAATTAGTTGTCGCGTAGCGTAAAGACTTACGCGCGACTCTCCTCAAACGACGGACTGGCGCCCCGCACCGATAGACTCAGTGCTTAAACCTATTTACATATTTACACCTAACCTATATTTACAGACTATGTACAAAGGCGGACCCAAGCGACCCGCCGCAGCACGAACCCGCAGCAGTGTCGCCGGGTCCTCAAACACTCGCCCTAGGCGAGGTGGGCGTGGGCCGCCCTCTCCTCGGACCGGCCTCCGTGAAAACAGTGGCCGGTCGGGTCGGGCCGACTTAAACAAGCCAGCCCTCGGACCGGACTCCGCATCCCATTGCGCAGAGCCCCGCATCCAGTTCGTCCCTATTCGCTTCACCTAGGACCGCGTCATGGCCGAGTCACTACTCCGGCCAGGCCAACCGACGCGGTCACGCGGCTACTGAGCCCCCCCGGCACGACAAGCCTAGGGACCCGCGGGAGTGGACATCCGCGGTGGGGGGGAACCTAACCTAACCTAACCTAACCTAACCTAACCTAACCTAACCTAACCTAACCTAACCTAACCTAACCTAACCTTTTTTTTTTTTTTTTTTTTTTTTTTTTTTACATGGAGAATCATCTAATGATCCCTGGGTCTCCGGGGGGAGACGTCAGGCGATGCCGGACTCACAGTGCCCTGGACTCCGAAGAGTCAAAGCGGGCCCCGTGCCTACCGACTAAACTCCATGGTGTTCCTCTCGTCGTCTTGTGGTGTCGGGGCCGCGTGGACTTTCGTAAACTCCGCTTCCCCGACGACGACCCTGCCCTCTGAATGGACGTTAGTCCCCCCCTCAGTGTGGTGTCGAAACACCAAACACTCACACTGGAGCCATCTACGGAGCGAGTCGCTTACCCCCGCGCTCCCCGCTCTTGGCTCTGGACGGGAAAAGGTGATCATTCCCGTCCAACGCGGCAGAGGAAAGAGCCCCCGCCACGCTCCCCTTGAACGAGCCGAGCCCACTAGGAAGTGGACATCGGCACGATAGCGCCTTCTACGACCGTCAAGTCCGGACCCGAAGGCCCAGGAACCGCCGAAGCGGGACGACGACGACGCCGACGTTTCCTCCTTTTATTCCCCCCCTTTTGCCGGCCGGAAGACCGGGCAGTCGAGCACGACTTGGCTCCCACCCGGTGATCCGCCGGTTTCCCGGCCTCAGCACAGACTGTGCAGTGTGGCGCCGCAGAGCAGTCGCCGGACTTATGTCCCCTCTGCCCGCAGCGATAACAGAGACCGCTTCGATCGATGGAAGATCGGCACTGCTCCCGTACGTGCCCCAACTCCAGGCAACGGTAGCAGCGCAGCGGCCTCGGCTCCAGCACGCGCACACGCGCCGCAGTCCAGCCAATCTGGATTTTTCCGCCCTCTGCGACAATCTTGTTGGCAGCCGCCACCGGACAATTGGCCCAAACTGTTCCAATGCCGGAGCGGCCGCGACGAATAGTCCCCACAATCACTTCTGCAGACGAGCACCCTCCTGCTTTGCCCACAGCCGTCGAAATGTCCTCCCATGTAATCGTCTCATCCAGCCCGATGATGCGCAGGTTCGCGCACTTCACGGGCCGGGAGACGAGGACATCCTCGGGATCGAAAATCTCCCGGAATTTCCCGGCCAGAGCGTCGGCCAACACGCCGGCATCCTCGCCGGGAAGCTCCATGATCCTAGACCCCGACAACGTCTCTCTTATTGACATCGATGTTATGCCCAAGGCTCTGATGTCGATGTTTTGTTTGGCCTTCAGCATCAGTGAGGGATAGGTGAATCCCTTGGCCACGCCGCCCGGCTGCAGCTTGTACACCACAGCCGCCGACTTGGGCTGGCGCAGCTTAGGTTGCTCGGCACCTTGTCTCTGACGCTTTTTGCCTCCCCCTCCTTTGGCGCCGCGTTTAGCGACGACGTTCCACGGCTCGTTGAGAGCCGCTGGGGCGGGCGCTAGGGGCCTGGGACCGGATGGTATGGTCTCCCCTTTCTTCCCCCCCTTTGTCTGAGCCTTCTGGCCCGTCGCCTTCTTGGCTTTGGGCACTTGGACCTCCGCATCAGACTGGGCTTGAGCCGTCGGCTTATCGCCCACTGCCCGTCTGGCCTTGGTAGCGGGGCCTGGTTTCGCTCCACTGACGATGTTGGCGCTGGTGTTCGCGCGTGGCGCATTGGTGTCAATCGGGTCGCTTCGAAGAGGCGGCCTGGTGCGCTGTGCGGGGAGCCGCGACTCCAAGTCTTCTAGGCGGGCCTCTACCCTGCCGAAGAATGTGCGCAGCTCGTCCGTCATCGTCTGTGGTGGTGGGAGCGCGACCGGCATCGGGGGTGCTATGGCGGCAACCCTGGACTGCACGATCTCGCGCCTCATCGTCTCGACCTGCGTCTTCAACGCGTTTATCTCCGCCCTCAAAGTGTCGTTTTCCGCCTGCAGCTTCGCCGTTTCAAAGTTGGCGGAGCGGTCGAGAAGGCTGCTGGCGGCGTCCATGATGGCAGCACTGGAGTCCTTCAAGTCCCTGACATATGTCCCCTTTAGGTTTTTGCTCTTGAGCCCGATTCGGAGAATCTTCGCCGCCTCGGTGTTAATAAGCTGGCCGAGCTCGTGCGCCGACATCTGCTGCGGCAGACGAACTGGAGCTGGTGGGGCGCTTGGTGATGTTCTCCGAATGGGCGAGCGCTCCTCGCTTGGCACGGGCCCTTCACGGCCAGGTGCATCCTCTTTGGCGGCCCGTTGTTCGGCTCTCGCCCTGCCCACTCCAACGAACTTTGTCGGTGGGCGTCCTCGGCTAGCAGCGGCAACTTTGGGGGTCGGAGCCTCCTCAGCCGCACTACCTCCGCTTTCGCGGGTCCTCTTCCTCAGGTGCTTGACGAAGCTACTCTCGACCGTATCCATATCCAAGGAACAGTCGGAGAAGTCGTCGCTGTCAATTCCTGGAATTCCCTCTACCCTGTCAGCTTCGGTATTTTGGTTGGTTCGAGAGGTCAGGGCGCATGGAGTGCGCTCCAACACTACTCTTACCTCCCTAGTCAGATCAAGGTTTATCTCCTCCGTGTCACGTCCGGTATTTATCTCCTGCCTCGCCTCAGCGTTATCGCTGGAAAAATGGAGGTTGCCCCCCCCCAGAGTACGGTGGGGCTTTTGCGGCGGCTCTTCCGAGCGGCCGGCGGGATTTGACCCGCCTGGGGTAGTCATACTCGTAATTTGCTCCATACTTGCTTTGGATTTTAGACAGGGGGTCGCTCCCCCTGTAGTGTCCTAGGGACCGGACTCCCTCCGGCCACTCACCCTATCGCCGGACACCTGTAACTTAGGGTTAGGGGCCCGCCGTCAATTCGACGGGCCTCGCCGGCCTTGAAGGCCAGCCATACTTCGCGCCAAGACGCCGCTGGAGCCAGATGGAATGGCCCCCTACTTATAGACGAGTCTTACCGGACCATCCGACAGGATGAACCGGCAACACCCGCCCTCCAATTCGCGACCACCGGGTCATAAGACAAGACTAGTGACGACGTTGTGCCGCCCCTAGTAAAGTCCTGAAACCCGGCGATTCGGGCCCCCCCGGCACGACAAGCCTTGGGTCCGCGGGGATGGACATCCGCGGTGGGGGGAAAGTTTTTAGTCAACTTAATGACACCACTCATGTTAGTTATCCACCTATTAGCCGTCTGCCCAGGTTTCAAACTTCCACCACAGTTTATGTTATTCACCCTTCCGGGCTTCAAACATCCCTCAAATTTCTCAAACATTGATCACAATTTATTATAACACTTTTAAAAGCGAATAACACATAGTGACCAACCCGGGAATCGAACCCAGGACGTATGCTCTTACGGATGAACGTGCGACCGCAAGGCTACATACGCTGTTAAAAAGTTTTAGTCAACTTAATGACACCACTCATGTTAGTTATCCACCTATTAGCCGTCTGCCCAGGTTTCAAACTTCCACCACAGTTTATGTTATTCACCCTTCCGGGCTTCAAACATCCCTCAAATTTCTCAAACATTGATCACAATTTATTATAACACTTTTAAAAGCGAATAACACATAGTGACCAACCCGGGAATCGAACCCAGGACGTATGCTCTTACGGATGAACGTGCGACCGCAAGGCTACATACGCTGTTAAAAAGTTTTAGTCAACTTAATGACACCACTCATGTTAGTTATCCACCTTTCGTGCCGTCTGCACAGGTTTCAAACTTCCACCACAGTTTATGTTATTCACCCTTCCGGGCTTCAAACATCCCTCAAGTTTCTCAAACATTGATCACAATTTATTATAACACTTTTAAAAGCGAATAACACATAGTGACCAACCCGGGAATCGAACCCAGGACGTATGCTCTTACGGATGAACGTGCGACCGCAAGGCTACATACGCTGTTAAAAAAGTTTTAGTCAACTTAATGACACCACTCATGTTAGTTATCCACCTATTAGCCGTCTGCCCAGGTTTCAAACTTCCACCACAGTTTATGTTATTCACCCTTCCGGGCTTCAAACATCCCTCAAATTTCTCAAACATTGATCACAATTTATTATAACACTTTTAAAAGCGAATAACACATAGTGACCAACCCGGGAATCGAACCCAGGACGTATGCTCTTACGGATGAACGTGCGACCGCAAGGCTACATACGCTGTTGAACCTAACCTAACCTAACCTAACCTAACCTAACCTAACCTAACCTTTTTTTTTTTTTTTTTACTTGGTGAAACCCTTTTACAGGCCCCCGCGCCGGGGCAAGATGGAGTAGTGACGCGGGGAGTGTGGGGGTCGGGTAAAGTCGTTCCCCAATACCCACTAAAACACCAAGGCCCCTTCTGCGCGCGTTGAGCCGGGTACCGGTATGATCCTGTTAAGGACTACTCACCCGTGGCCCGGCTCGCGCATGCCGCGTGGCGTCTCGAAGACGCGCGGCTCTCCTTGGCCGCCACAAGAGTGACGGCAGTTCTCCTAACTTATTTACACACTATGTACAAATACGTCGCTCAGCGAAGCATGAAGCAACGCGCGACTCTCCTATGGCGCCACCACCACCGGTGCCGAAATATTTACAATGCCGCGTGGCGCAGCTCGAGCTACGCGCGGCTCTCCCCAAGGCACCGGGGTAGCGCCGACCACCATACTGAGGCACCAGCCCCGACGATAAAATATGTACAAATGTCGCGTGGCGCATCAAAGTGCGCGCGACTCTCCTCGACACGTCGGACTGGCGCCCTGCGCCGATTACGAAAACCAGCACGAACAACCTATTTACATATTAACACCTAACCTATATTTACACTATATACAAAGGCGGACCGAGCGACCCACCGCAGCACGAACCCGCAGTGGTGTCGCCCAGTCCTCGAAAACTCGCCAAAGGCGAGGTGGGCGTGGGCCGCCCTCTCCTCGGACCGGCCTCCGTGAAAACAGTGGCCGGTCGGGTCGGGCCGACTTAAACAAGCCAGCCCTCGGACCGGACTCCGCATCCCATTGCGCAGAGCCCCGCATCCAATTCGTCCCTATTAGCTTCACCTAGGACCGCGTCATGGCCGAGTCACTACTCCGGCCAGGCCAACCGACGCGGTCACGCGGCTACTGAGCCCCCCCGGCACGACAAGCCTAGGGACCCGCGGGAATGGTACATCCGCGGTGGGGGGGAACCTAACCTAACCTAACCTAACCTTTTTTTTTTTTTTTTTTTTTTTTTTTTTTTTCTTGGTGAAACCCTTTTACAGGCCCCCGCGCCGGGGCAAGATGGAGTAGTGACGCGGGGAGTGTGGGGGTCGGGTAAAGTCGTTCCCCAATACCCACTAAAACACCAAGGCCCCTTCTGCGCGCGTTGAGCCGGGTACCGGTATGATCCTGTTAAGGACTACTCACCCGTGGCCCGGCTCGCGCATGCCGCGTGGCGTCTCGAAGACGCGCGGCTCTCCTTGGCCGCCACAGGAGTGACGGCGGTTCTGCTTGTATGTACACTATGTACAAATACGCGACACAGCGTAGAAGCTGCGCGCGATTCTCCTACGGCGCCACAACACCCGGTGCTGAAATATTTACAATGCCGCGTGGCGCAGCGCGAGCTACGCGCGGCTCTCCCCAGAGCACCGGGGTAGCGCCGACACCCATACTCAGGCGCCAGACCCGACGAAAAAACTATATACAATTAGTTGTCGCGTAGCGTAAAGACTTACGCGCGACTCTCCTCAAACGACGGACTGGCGCCCCGCACCGATAGACTCAGTGCTTAAACCTATTTACATATTTACACCTAACCTATATTTACAGACTATGTACAAAGGCGGACCCAAGCGACCCGCCGCAGCACGAACCCGCAGCAGTGTCGCCGGGTCCTCAAACACTCGCCCTAGGCGAGGTGGGCGTGGGCCGCCCTCTCCTCGGACCGGCCTCCGTGAAAACAGTGGCCGGTCGGGTCGGGCCGACTTAAACAAGCCAGCCCTCGGACCGGACTCCGCATCCCATTGCGCAGAGCCCCGCATCCAGTTCGTCCCTATTCGCTTCACCTAGGACCGCGTCATGGCCGAGTCACTACTCCGGCCAGGCCAACCGACGCGGTCACGCGGCTACTGAGCCCCCCCGGCACGACAAGCCTAGGGACCCGCGGGAGTGGACATCCGCGGTGGGGGGGAACCTAACCTTTTTTTTTTTTTTTTTTTTTTTTTTTTTTTTACTTGGGGAAACCCTTTTTAGCGGGCCCCCGCGCCGGGGCAAGATGGTGAAGTGGCGCGGGGAGTGTGGGGGTCGAGGCCGGAGTGCAATGGCCCCCCTACCCACTAAAACCCCAAGGCCCCTTCGATGCGCTTAAAAGAGTTGGGACGGGCAATAACTTGGACGGTCCTCATCCACGCCCCTCCTCGCGCTTGCCGCTTAGCGCAAAGTTGCGCGCGGCCCTCCTTGGCGTCTTGAGACGCAATTCTCCCTAATTATATATACATATGTACAACAATTGGCCACGAGTGGCGAAGAAGAAAGGTGTGAGCTGCTATCAACAAATTAGAAAAACGAACTCCCCCCCCCCCTTAGCCACCCGGCTTCTTCTTCTTCGTGGCTTCCATGGACCAAAGTACATGAAATTATACACAAATCTAACTATTTACACAAAAATTATATACAATTATTTACAGCAGAGTCGTCAGACTCGCCGCTGAAATTCGCGGCGGCGTCTTCCAACTCGCCTTCTCCTCAACGGTGGGGCCGAAGGATTGATCTCTCGGGCCCGCTCGTGTTCTTCCTTTTTGGACAGAACCGCTTCAGCAAAAGCATTCACGGCCCGCCAGGCACGTTCTTCGCGTGTTATTGCCGCCACCAAGCTCGGCAGCGACAGGTCAGATCCGGTTATAGCTGCGAGGGAGCTCCTTTCGGAGTCCCACGCAGGACAAGTCTCGATAGTGTGCTGCGGGGTGTCCGAGGGGCACCCGCAGTGGTGGCAGATGGGGGTAGCTTCCCGGCGCGCTACTTTGTGCAGGTAGCTGCCAAAGCAGCCGTGGCCGGTCAGCAGCTGTACAAGGTGATACGACAGCGACCCCCATTGCCTGTCAATCCAGTTGCGCAGAACGGGCCTCATGGCCTCCAAGGTCCTCAGACCCGCTCGCGCAGTTGCCAAATCAAGCTCCCATCTTTGGATGGCGACTTCCTTCGCCTCCATTCTCCATGTTCTGACCTCCTCGGGAGCCGGGTCGGAACCGGTCCTCCGAGAGCTGTCTCGCCGCCAGTAGACTTCTGCTAGGGCGGTCGCATCGTGGTGCCAAGGGATTGTGCCGGCGATTACGCACACCGCGTCGAAAGACGCAGTGCGGTACGCCCGCGCTACCCTGGTCGAGGTGACCCGCTGCGACCGCCTAAGCACCGTCTTGTTTGTAGTATTAAGCCCTATATCATTCGCCCAGATAGGGCACCCGTATAGGGCCTTCGCCCGGACAACACCAGCAAAGAGCCGCCTGCAAGAGTCGCGCGGCCCGCCGATGTTTGGCATTATTCGGCTTAACGCCATAGCCGTCGATGTTATTTTTGGCGCCAGCGATGTGAAGTGCGCTTTGAAACTCCATTTGGGGTCGAGGACGAGGCCCAGATATTTGAGCCGGGTCCCAACCCCAATGGGTACTCCTCCTACCACAATCCTTGCGTCCGATGGTGAGGACCTGCGAGGACCAAGAAAAGCGATGGCCTCGGATTTGTCAAGGGCGACTCGCAGCCCTAAATCGCGGATGCGAGCCACCACTTGAGCGACCCCTGCTGTCGCCCTGAGGGAGGCTTCCCTAAAATTATCGCCCGATGCCACTACCAGGGTGTCGTCCGCGTAGCATATAATTTGCACGCCGCGGATCAACACCCCGCGTAGTACTTTGTCGTATCCGATGTTCCACAGGAGTGGACCCAACACCGACCCCTGTGGAACACCGCATCTGACCTCGTGTCTCTTCCAATTATCCTTGCCAGGATAGATAATATGTCGGCTGTGCAAATAGTCGGCAACGGTCTTAATTAAATACGGCGGCACTCGATGATAAGTGAGGCCGTTAATTATGGCATCCCAGGGCAGGGTGTTGAATGCGTTTGAAATGTCGAGCGACACCGCAATCACCACCCCGCCCTTCGACGTTGTTTCTTCCGACATCTCTCTGAGGCGGGCAACTGCGTCGATAGTGGACCTTCTCTGTCGGAAGCCAAATTGGCAGTCCGACAGGTCCGGTCCGACAGATGTTAAAAGACGCGTTATGCGCGTGGATATTACGCGCTCAAAGAGTTTGCCCGCCTCGTTGAGAAGGACGATTGGCCTGTACCCGGAGGGCGACTCCGCGGGCTTCCCATCCTTCCGGAGTAAGACCAATCGTCCGGTCTTCCAGTCCTTGGGGAATCTGCTGCTTCTGAGACAGTTAGACAACAGAGCCCTAAACTTTTCTTCTAGTCCATTCCGTAAAGTCAGAGCGAGGACCTTTCCGTGGACCCCATCTGGTCCCGGGGCGGTCTTCTTACTTGCCAGTCTCTCAACTGCTGCGTCGAGTTCGGCCTCAGAGACCTCGGGGATCTCGATGTCTTGGGCGTCTTCGGCGATTCCTTGAAGCGGGTGAACCGAAGGAGTCAGCGAGGGCGGGAACAGAGTCGCCACCACCGTAATGAGCAGTGACGGCTCCATTCCGGCCGTTACGGGCGGGGCCCAGGGACGAAGCTTGGCCATGACGGCCTTATACGGCCGTCCCCAGGGGTCGAGTTCCAGGGTGTTGAGGAACTCTTCCCACGCCCGCTCCTTCGCTTCACCTATCGCTTTCTTGAGGGTCTTTTTGGCGAGCTGATGTTCCGCCCTCAGTCGGACCTCCTCTTCTCCTCCGTGGACTGCCTGTCGTCTTCTGCGGTATCTTCGGAGGCGCCTTCGCGCTGCCGCGCACGCCTTACGGAGCCTTCCTAGCTCCGCGCTCCACCAGTGAACCTTATCGCGTGGTGGCATCGGACGAGACCTGGTCATCGAGGCGTCCGAGATGTTATTGAACGCCTCTTTGAACCAGGCCGTTTCCTCCTCGATTGAACGTGTGCTGGTGGTAGAGCACCACGCACTGATAATTGTGGCCACCTCCAGGGCGTCCCTGTCCAAAGACTTCAACGCCCATTTGGGGCCAATCTCGTCCGGGATACGTTCCGGGACAGGGGGCACCGACGACGAGGGGCGGACGCTGTATCGGATATACCGATGATCGGAGAGCGTCTCCACCCCTGCCACCACTCTCCAGTCCCGTACGCGTTGAGCGAGGGCGGGCGTCGTAAAGGTGACATCAACGACCGACCCGCCCTGCTCTCTGACACAAGTGTGGACCGATCCCCTATTGACCGGGACCATGTCGACTTCGGCGAGCCACTCCAAGACCGCATCACCCCGGGCGTCAGTGGCCGGGGATCCCCACGCCGTGGATTTGGCGTTGAGGTCCCCCGCCACCACCACCCCGAGCGGACTACACCATTGGACCAAGGACCTAAGGTCCGAAAGAAATTCTTCGAAGTCAGATAGGGGCCGGTTGGGGGAGAAATACACCCCGATCACGGCTAGTTCGTCGAATTTGGCGGCCACACAGCCGTTGCCGCGCCGCGTCGCCTGGAAGTTGAGTGGCGCGTCAACGCTCGAAGAGACGACGATAGCGACTAAACCATCACTATCGCCGATCCAATTGCCTAAGTCGGGAACCCAATAAGGCTCTGCAACAATTCCTAAATTGATGGACCACTGCGCCAGGCTCTGGTTGTAAAGATCCTGAGCTCTGGCACAGTGGTTGAGGTTAGCTTGGAGGATATTATAAGCCATCCTAATCCGCTATTGCTTCTTCGGTCTCCATTTGTTCCCCGCTTGGTTGGGGGGGTGCCTTGGTTGGCGGCACTCGTCTTGGTACCCGTTTTGTGGGGGCCTTGCAGGATGGACCACCCAAGCGGTGATCGGATTTCCTACCCTGTGCGGCGCAAATGCTGCACTGGGGCTTCTCTCTACAGTCAGCCGCTTTGTGGCCTGACTTTCCACAACGCAAACACGTTTGACTGCGATCTTCAGCCGAGCAGCGGCTCGCAACGTGGCCCCCTTCGAGACATCTGAAGCACCTGAGGTCGAGGGGTTTTTGGATTGCGACGCGAGCCGCCACCCAGCCGATAAGAAATCTCCCCTCGGTTAACTTCTTGGCAGCCATGGTAGGGCAGGTCACCCAGGCTGCGTGGAGTCCGCTCCTATCAGGTCGGATTGCACTGACCCGGACTTGTTCTGACGGACATTCTCCTTTGCGGGAGACGGCATTCTTCAGCTCTTCTGATGTTATGGAGTCGTCCAGACCGGAGATCCGGACGCTCGTGGCCCTAAACGGTCTGGCGATCTTGACGCCTTCTTTGTTTAGCGCCTCTTTAAGCTTCTCCGCAAGGGAGTCTGCGACGCCGTCTTTTCCTGCTCCGGGGATGTGCAGGATCGCTGCCCCGGTGACACCCCGTCGGAACCTGACCGATTCTATGCCAAGGCCGTTGAGGTCGACCTTTGACTTGGCTTCCCTCATGACCTCGGCATAGGTCAGTCCCTTCTCCTCTGCGTCTTTCGACAGCGTGATGGTAACCGCTGCCGATCTGGGAGTCTTGAGTTTGGGCGACTTGCCCGAACGCGATTGATTCCGCGACTTCTTTTTCTTTTCATGCGCCTGAAGCGCTTTCGATTTCGATGGAAGCGCTTGAGGTTGCGCCTTTTCTTTTTGTGGACGTCCCTTCTTGCCCACCTTAACCCAGGTGCTTTCTTCCGCCTCGGGATTTGGCGGGCGAGAAGGGAGGTCTTTCCGGGAGGAGGCAGCTGGAACGGATGGGCGGGTGGCGTTAGAAGTGGACGGAACCACTGAGGTCGCCCCCTTGTTCTTTTCACCTGTCTTCTCCTTATTCTTCTTCTTTTTATTACTAATTTTGTTCTTCTTTATTGCAGGTTCGGGAGCGTTTGCTGTGCCCACCTCCACCTCCATCGGCGCCGCGAGAGTGGCATCCGGGGGGGATGCGTGGACCACTGGAGTCGGTAAGTCAGCACTGCCTGTTTTCTCCCTATTCTTTTCCTTCTTCTTATCCGCCGCCAAGGGGGGACGGAGTCGCGGCGCGGGCATGAGCCGCGGCTCCAGCCCCTCGAAGCGAGCGTTCATTCTGGCACCGATATTGTTGTAAATTCGGGCCTCCCACTCCTCCATATCCGGTTGTTGCGTCTGCGCCGGGGGCCCCTTTGACATCTGGAGTTGGAGCTCCTTCATTTGCCCCTGAAGCTCCCCTATTTGTTGGCGAAGACGCTCGTTCTCCTCTCGTAGCACCCGCGTCTCTTCCGACATGGTCTGTTGTGCGAGCACTAAGGAGTCCTCTTTTAGCGCTTTGACGGCGTCCTTGAGGGCGCGCACAAAGGTTCCCTTCAAATTCGAGGAACCCCTGGCCACCTTGGTCACAATATCGAGGCTAGCCTCCATCCGCTTCAGCACCACGGCTGACGTGTCTCTTCCGGTGTTACAGGCAGACCCGCTCGGGGCCGCCTCTGACTCAAGCGTCAGCGACAGCGCCGACCGGGTTCTGCGGGCCTCTGCTACCGATTCCATCAATTCGGCCTCGGCGCGGGCCTTGAGTTCGTCTTCTTTGGTTTTTAAATACATTTGTTTGGCCGCTGCAAGACCTACGTAATCGCCGGTAGTCGGCGGTCGGCCTCGACCTCGTCTTTTGCGCTCTGCGGAGGCGGGGGTGTCTGTGGAACTACCCCCGCTCTCACTCTCTCTACCCCTTTTAGACCCGGGCCTATAGTCCCAGAATCGTTGCGGACTTACACCGTCCAAAGACTCCACCGATCCGAATCGGCCCGCCGATGGTGTGGACGACACACTAACCATCGAGTCGGAATCCGAGTCGGACAACCGCGCCACCGCGCCTTCAACCGCTGAGGATGGTACCGGTGTCGGAGTTCGATCCAGCACCACCCGCAGCTCCCTATCTTTACTTCTCCTCACCTTCCCAACATCAACATTTAATTTATATTTGTTTTTATTTTCATCCATCATCATCCAAGGGGTGTGGCTCCCCACTCCTGAGTATGAGGAGCCACGTAATACGAAATGGGGGAAATAAAGTGTCCACCCGAGCGGAGACCCCGCGCCCGGGCAACCCAAAATACCGCCTGGAGGTTGGGTGGTATCCAGGGGTTGGCCGCTAGCGGCCCGAAATACTCTCCGGACAACCCACTCACCCTGCGGGAGAGCGGGGGTGCAGCGCCGCGCGAGGCCCCTCAGGGCACCCCGACGCATGCACATTGAGGGTTTTTTATTGTGGTTTTCCATCCACTTGGGCCGGCCGATTAAGGCGAGCCCCCTGGCCCGATGCGATCCGCGAGACATGTCCACGTCAATCGCACAGGGTAACAGGTTTGCCCGACGGGGGGTCTGCAATAGACCCCTAACCGACGACGACATCTCGCCGCCGCGGCCCGCCGCGCCGCGGTACAACCACAACCGCTACGGCCGTGACGTACCCGTCACCATCCTGCGCTGCAGAGCAGCCGCTGGTTGGAACAACCTCTACATTTCGCGCTTGAGACGCGTTCGGCCCATCAGCCGTCTCCATTGTCCGGCTCCCGTGTCGTCTTCGGAAGCCGAACTCCCTGTTCGCTTCACCGGTTCGTTGAAAGTATCGCAGAATTAGTCCACAGACAACCTAAGACTTTGAAAACTAACAACTCGCCGGCTACTGAGCCCCCCCGGCACGACAAGCCCAGGGAACCGCAGGAATGACCATCTGCGGTGGGGGGGGGGGGAACCTAACCTTTTTTTTTTTTTTTTTTTTTTTTTTTACTTGGGGAAACCCTTTTTAGCGGGCCCCCGCGCCGGGGCAAGATGGACACGTGGCGCGGGGAGTGTGGGGGTCGGGACCGGAGTGCAATGGCCCCCCTACCCACTAAAACCCCAAGGCCCCTTCCTTGCGCTTATGAGGTGAGGTATGGCTTTAAGCCTCGCGGCCATAGTCCAGCCTCCCCTCGCGCATGCCGCTTGGCGCAAAGCGCGCGGCTCTCCTATGCGCGTGTGTGAAAGCACGCGCAATTCTCCTAATATATTTACAGTATTTACAGCGTGGCGAAGGAGTGCGGTGACTGCCAAACAAAAATTATTAAACAAACTCCACACCCCTTAACGACACTTCTTCGCCTATTTACAAAACAACAATGATAACAACAAATAACAACATATATAAAGAACAATTATTTACAAAAACAAAAGACAACAATTATATATATTTACACACCTAATTAGAAAATACAATAATTAAAAGTATTGACTAGCTGCAGACTCGGGTTAGACCCGCCGCAAGAAATCGCGACGGCGTCGCCCGGTCCGCTTTCTCCTCATGGGCGGGGCCTCGGGGTCTATCTCCCTGGCCCGCTCTATCTCCTCTTTTGCTGACAGTACAGCCTCGGCAAACGATTGGAGCGCTCGCCAGCGACTGCGACTGTCGTCACCCCGAACCATCCCCTCAACCAGGTTCGGGAGTGATATCGTCATTCCGGGATTATAGGCTGCCAGCATGGTCCCCCTCTCGGAGTCCCACGCCGGACAGCTTGTCAAAACATGTTCGGGGCTGTCGACTGCAGCCCCGCATTGTAGACAGTTGGGGGTAGCCTCACGGCGCGCCACCTTGTGCAGATAGCCGCCGAAACAGCCGTGGCCGGTCAGCAGCTGCACAAGGCGGAACGTAAGTGGTCCCCCCTTCCGCTCAATCCATTCCTTAAGAACTGGGAGTATCGCCTCCACAGTTCTTCTCCCAACGCGGGTGGTGGCCAGGTCTTGTTGCCACCTTATTAGCGTGGCCTCGCGGCCTTCTTCCCGCCATTGTTTGACTACTTCAGTGGTTGGCTCTTCTCCGGCCCTTCTGGCCTGAGCCCTCTTCCAATAAACGTCCGCCAAGGAGAGCGCCTCGTGATACCAAGGGGGCGTTCCGGCTATCACGCTGACCGCATCGAATGATGCGGTGCGGTATGCCCTCGCCACCCTGTTCGAGGAGATGCGCTGCGCTCTTCTTAGCGACGCTTTGTTATTCTCCGAGAGGCCTAGATCGTTGGCCCAAATTGGGCAGCCATATGTGGCCTTCGCCCGAACGACTCCCGCGAAGAGCTTCCGGCATGAGCCGCTGGGCCCGCCGAGATTGGGCATTATGCGGCTCAATGCCATGGCTGTTGCGGTGAGCTTGGGAGCCAGGGCGGTGAAATGGCCCTTAAAGTTCCACTTGGGGTCCAATAGGAGCCCCAAGTACTTAAGCTCCTTTCCTAAAACAATTGGAACTCCTCCCACCATTATGTTTGCTCCTTCAGGTGGAGCTCTCCGATGTCCATAAATCGCCATCGCCTGGGATTTGTCCAGGGCAACCCGCAGCCCCAAGTTGCGAATGCGGGCCACCACCTGGGAAACCCCCGCGGTTGCTCTTATTGATGCTTCCCTATAGTCACTCCCCGACGCTACGACCAGGGTGTCGTCCGCGTAGCAGATAACCTGCACGCCGCGGATCAACACCCCTCGCAACACCTTGTCGTATCCGATGTTCCACAGGAGTGGGCCTAGAACCGACCCCTGCGGAACACCGCAAGCAACGCCGTGACTCAGCCACCCGTTTCTCCCTGGATAGATTATCTGCCGTTGTTGTAAGTACTCGGCGACGATGGTCTTCAGGTATGATGGGACGTTGTGGTACGTCAGACCATCGAGTATGGCGTCCCAGGGCAGGGTGTTGAAGGCATTCGCAATATCAAGCGAAATTGCCAACACCACCCCGCCCTCCGACACTGTCCTTTCTGAGATGTCCCTGAGACGGGCAAGTGCGTCAATCGTGGACCGTCCCTGGCGGAAGCCGAACTGGCACTCCGACAGGTCCGGCCCCACGGATGTTAGGTGACGATTTATGCGTGAAGCAATGACGCGCTCAAACAGCTTGCCCGCCTCGTTTAAAAGGACAATCGGTCTGTACCCCGCAGGCGAGTCGACCGGTTTGTTGTCCTTACGAAGTAAAACCAACTTTCCGATCTTCCATGCCGCGGGGAACTCTCCCCTCCTTAGACATCTAGTTAGTATGCTGCGGAACTGGTTCTCAAGTCCGAGTTGCAAAGCCAATCCTAGAACTCTCCCGTGGACCCCATCAGGGCCGGGAGCAGTCTTTTTAGTCTTCATCCTATCGATTGCCACCTCCAGTTCGGCCTCCGAAACCTCTGGCGTCTCGGCAACCACCGAGTCGTTGGCCGTGTGTCCCATCCGGTAGTTTTGGAGAGACAATGGTGCCGGCCGGGGTGGGAAGAGCGTACTGACCACCAATGTCAAAATTGACGGCTCCATTCCGGCAGTGAGAGGCGGGGCCCAGGGGCGCAGCTTGGACATTACCAGCTTATACGGACGCCCCCAGGGATCGAGCTCCAAGGTGTTCAGGAGCTCGCCCCATCCTCTCTCTTTTGCCTCTCCGATCTCACTCTTAAGTGTTCTTTTCGCCTTTTGGTAGGCAGACTTTAGGCGTCTCTCCTCCTCGCCGCCGTGGACCGCTGAACGTCTCCGTCTGTAGCGACTTAGTTGACGTTTAGCCGCTACGCAATCCTCCCGCAGTTGGGCGAGCTCGCTGCTCCACCAGTAGGTGCAGTTCCGGGGCGGCGTCGGGCCGGACCTGGACATTGATGCGTCCGAGACAGATGTTAGAGTCTCTCCGAGCCGAGCCACCTCATCCCCGACCGACAGTTCTTCGGTGGCAGAGCACCACGTATTTATTAACGTCGCCACCTCTAAAGCCTCCTTATCCAATGACTTCAGCACCCATCTGGGGCCGATCTCCGCTGGGGGGCGCACCTGGGCAGGGGGCCTCGACGAGGGGCGGACGCCGAACCGGATGTAAAGATGGTCCGAAAGCGTCTCCACCCCTGTCAAAACCTCCCAACCTTGAACGCGCTGAGCGAGGGCGGGGGACGCGAAAGTCACGTCAATGACTGACCCGCCCTGCTCCCTTACACAAGTATTTTCGGACCCTCTATTGAGCGGAACCATGCCGACCTCCGAGAGCCACTCTAACACCAAGTCCCCGCGCGCATCAGTCACTGAGGACCCCCATGCCGTGGATTTGGCATTGAGATCCCCAGCGACCAGCACCTCCAGTGGACCGCACCATCTAACCAGGGCGCTCACTTCCAAGAGATAGGCCTCGAAGTCGGCGATCGGTCGGTTGGGCGAAAAGTAAACGCCGACTACCGCTATGTTGCCCAGTTTCGTCGCGACACAACCGTTGCCCTTAAGAGATGCTCCGAGAGTGAGCGACGAACCAACCCTAGACGGGACGACCACTGCGACCAGGTTATCACGGTCACCGACCCAGTCCGCCCTGTCTGGAACTAAATAGGGTTCCGCAGCTATGCACACTTCGATTGACCACTGCGCCAGGCTTTGGACCAATAAGTCTTGGGCTCTGGCACAGTGGTTTAAATTACCCTGAAGAAATCGTAGGACCATCTTATTGGGGTCCCACGATCTCTGACACTTCCATCTGCTCCTCGTTCGGCTGAGGATTATTGTCGCTGGCCTTCCTGGCCGCCGATCTCCTGTTCACTTTTACCCTGGGGGCCGAACAACTATTGCCCCCCAGTCTGTGATCCGCCTTCCTGTTTGACGCCGCACATAAGGCACAGTGTGGCTTGGAAGTGCAGGCGGCCGCCCTATGGTCCGGCTGGCCACATCTGTAGCACAACCGGCTACGGTCGTTGTCCGCGGTGCACCGGCTGGCTACGTGGCCCTTTTGCAAGCAACGATAGCATTGAAGCTCTCTGGGCCCCGACAGCGTGATCCTGGCGGCCACCCAGCCCACCAGAAACCTTCCTTCCATGATCTTTTTGGCCGCCGTGACTGGTATCCGGGCCCACACCGCGTAAAGGCCCGAGTAGTCCTGCCGAATCTCTCCGACCCTAACTTGATCGGCCGGACAACCAGCCTTCGCCACGATGGCCTCCTTGACCTCCTCCGATGTTACAGAGTCATCTAGACCCGCCACACGTATATCCGCGGTTCTGACGGGCCTAGAGATTTTGACTTCCCCCTCCCCGTATAAGTCCCTAAGCTTTGCAGCGAGGGAGTCCGCCTTTGGGTCGCTTCCGGCCCCAGGGATCTGAATTATTGCAGCACCAGTGACTGCACGGCGGAACTTCACCGATTCGATCCCTAGATCATTGAGGTTTATCTTTCTCCTAGCCTCTTTAATGGCCTCGGCGTACGTGAGGCCCTTGCCCTCTTTATCCTGGGGCAGTGTCAAGACGACGGCCGCCGTCCGAGTCGCCCTGAACTTGGGCTTTGATCGTGCCGACTGAGAAGCCGGTTGAGAAGCCCTTGTAGCCGCCCTGGAGCGTGCTCGCGTTTTATTGTTGCTGTTCCGTTCTTTGGCGCGCGCTTGAAAACCGCTCGATTTTGACGGCAGCGTCTCCTTAGTTATAGGCGCCTTCTGCGCACTGGGGCGTCCCTTTTTGGCCACCTTGACCCATCCGCTTTCTTCTGCATCTGGGTTGGGAGGCCGCGAAGGGAGGCTCGTCTTCTTGAGGGCAGCGGGGGCCGGCGGGGGCGCGGCGGCAATAGCCGTCTTGGCGCTCCCACCGCCTCCCGGTGCCTTCTTGTTCTTCTTCTTTTTACCCTTCTTACTGACACCTTTTTGTTTTTCAGGGGCAGAACCTGTGCTGACGAGGACCTCGGGATCTTCGAGTGCCGCAGGAGCCGCCGGAGCAGCAACTGCGGGAGCCGAAGACACCGGTAAGTTATTTTCCCTTTGTCTGTTCTCCTTCTCTTTATTTTTTCTATCGGCCGCCAAGGGGGGACGGAGTCGCGGCTCAGGGGGGAGTCGCCGCTCCAGCCCCTCTATGCGGGCGTTCAATCTGTCTCCAAACTTTTTAGTGAGACTTGCCTCCAGATCTTCCAGGCTATTGCGTTGCACATGCGGCATAGACGCCTGCATCTCGTCCATTTTCTTTTTCATTTCCTCCATCTCTCGTTGGAGCTTCTCATTTTGTGCCCTGAGAGTACGAGTTTCATCCGTGACAGTCCGCCGGATCAGAGTACCGACGTCCTCTCTTATCGCTGTACTGGCGTCCTTGAGGGCGCGGACGAACGTCCCTTTTAGGTTAGATGACCTTTTAGCCACGTCCTCAATGATGCCTAGACTAGCTTCAATCCTATCCTTCATTGTCATGGCGGTATCCGCAGGGATATCCGCTTCCATGTTAATCTCCATGTCGCAGGATGCAGTTGAGAAGGCCCTTGTTCTGCGAACTTCTGACGCTGTCTCTAGGAGCTCCGCCTCTGCTCGCGCCTCTATCTCTGCTCTCTGCGCCTTAAGGTATTGCCGTTTGGCCTCAGCAAGACCCACGTACTCGCCGGTCGTTGGTGGCCGGCCTCTTCCCCTTATTTTTCGGATCGACGACGAGGCGGGGGTGTCTGTGGAACTCCCGCTCTCATCGCCTCCCCAACTTCTTTTCTGGCCCGGTTTCAGGCTCCAAAACCTATTTGTGCCCTCTCGGTTCCAAAAACCTTCACTTTCGGCTCGGCCGGTCGAGGCGGCGGACGACACGCTCACCATCGACTCCGGCTCTGAGTCCGATAAATTCGCCGAAACGGCGTTTGCTAAGGACGGGACGGGTGTAGGGACCCGCTCCACCACAATCCTCAGCTCTCTCTCCTTACTCCTTCCTTCATCTTCACTCCCAACTCTACTTAGATTATTTAGTTTTTTATTTTTTCCATTAACTGCTTCCATCATCAAGGGGTGTGGCTCCCCACTCCTGAGTATGAGGAGCCACGTAATACTTCCTGGGGGAAATAAATAGTCCACCCGAGCGGAGACCCCGCGCCCGGGTAACCCAAAATACCGCCTGGAGGTTGGGTGGTATCCAGGGGTTGGCCGCTAACGGCCCGAAATACTCTCCGGACAACCCACTCACCCTGCGGGAGAGCGGGGGTGCAGCGCCGCGCGAGGCCCCTCAGGGCACCCCAGCGCATGCACATTGAGGGTTTTTTATTGTGGTTTTCCATCCACTTGGGCCGGCCGATTAAGGCGAGCCCCCTGGTCCGATGCGATCCGCGAGACATGTCCACGACAATCACACCGGGAAACAGGTTTGCCCGACGGGGAGTCTGCAATAGACCCCTAACCGACGACGACATATCGCCGCCGCGGCCCGCCGCGCCGCGGGACTACCACACACCGCACGTCCGTGGCGTCCTCACCACCATACACCGCTATAAAAGCCGCTGGTACAGACAATTAAGCCAAGACCTCTACTAGACCCGCTGAAAAGCGAGTTGGGCGCTTCCGCCCTCGCCTTGACCGGTCTCCGCGTCGTCTTCGGATCCCGGTCGTCCCTATTCGCTTCACCATCACGATTGAGTCTTTCAGCCCGAGCCCACAGACAACCCGAACCAACCGACAACAACCGCTCCGGCTACTGAGCCCCCCCGGCACGACAAGCCTAGGGACCCGCGGGAATGTTACATCCGCGGTGGGGGGGGGGGGAACCTAACCTAACCTAACCTTTTTTTTTTTTTTTTTTTTACCTGGAGAAACCCATTTACAGGCCCCCGCACCGGGGCAAGATGGTAAAGTGGTGCGGGGAGTGTGGGGGTCGGGTACAGGCGTTCCCCAATACCCACTAAAACTCCAGGGCCCCTTCATCCACGCTGAGTCCGGCTAGGCATGTATCGGCTTCGCAGCTCTTACCATGCCGTAGCCGTGCGTGTTGCTGCGTGGCGCATTGCGAGTGCGCGCAGCTCTGCTATGCGCGTGTGTAAAAGACACGCGCAATTCTCCTATTTTTATTTACATATATTTACAAATAAAACTAAGTGCGGCGAAGGAGTGCGGAAACTGCCAAAAACAAAATGATCAACAACTACCACACCCTTAACGGCACCTCTTCGCCTAATTTATTTACATAATTACAGAATAACACAAAAGAACAGCAATAACAACATATATATAAGTCAACAAATATTTACATAACGAAAACAAAGAAAACAAATATATATATTTACAACACCTAAAATGAGAATACAATTTATTTACAAAAACAAACAAACGTATTGACATACAGCAGGACTCGGGTTAGACCCGCCGCAAAAAGTCGCGACGGCGTCGCCCGGTCCGCTTTCTCCTTAGTGGCGGGGCCTCGGGGTCTATCTCCCGGGCCCGCTCTACCTCCTCTTTCGCAGACATCACCGCCTCGGCAAACGTTTGAAACGCTCGCCAGCGACGGCGACTGTCGTCGCCCCGAACCATCCCCTCGACCAGGCTCGGGAGAGAAAAGTCAATTCCGGGATTAAAAGCTGCCGACATGGTTCCCCTCGCGGAGTCCCACGCCGGACAACTTGACAAAACATGTTCGGGGCTGTCGACTGCAGCCCCGCAATGAAGACAGTTGGGGGTGGCCTCACGACGCGCCACCTTGTGCAGATACCCGCCGAAACAGCCGTGGCCGGTCAGCAGCTGCACGAGGCGGAACGTGAGCGACCCCCCTTTCCGATCTATCCATTCCTTGAGGACTGGGAGTATTGCCTCCACAGTCCTTCTACCGACGCGGGTGGTGGTCAGGTCTTGTTGCCACCGGATTAGAGTGGCCTCGCGGCCTTCTTCCCGCCATCTTCTTACTTCATCTGGAGCTGGCCCCTCCCCGGCACTTCTTGCCCGGGCCCGCCTCCAGTAGATGTTCGACAATGAGAGCGCCTCGTGGTACCAGGGCGGCGTTCCGGCT
Source organism: Anthocharis cardamines (assembly GCA_905404175.1). NCBI lineage: Eukaryota > Metazoa > Arthropoda > Insecta > Lepidoptera > Pieridae > Anthocharis > Anthocharis cardamines. The sequence goes on along the minus strand of FR989972.1, from coordinate 8,968,088 downwards.
ATCACGCTGACCGCGTCAAAAGAGGCGGTGCGGTATGCCCTCGCCACCCTGTTTGAAGTTATGCGCTGCGCTCTCCTCAGGGTTGCTTTGTTCGCCTCTGAAAGGCCCTGTTCATTGGCCCAGATCGGGCAGCCATACGTGGCCTTCGCACGGACGACCCCCGCAAACAGCTTCCGGCACGAGCCGCTCGGCCCGCCGAGATTGGGCATGATGCGGCTCAATGCCATTGCCGTTGCGGTGAGTTTGGGAGCCAGGGCGGTGAAGTGGCCCTTGAAATTCCACTTGGGGTCCAATAGGAGCCCCAAGTATTTCAGCTCCCTGCCCACTGTGATGGGGACTCCTCCTACCATGATGGTGGCTCCGACTGGTGGAGCCCTTCTATACCCATAGAAGGCAATTGCCTCTGACTTATCGAGGGCAACCTGCAGCCCCAAGTTTCGGATGCGAGTCACCACCTGTGCGACTCCTGCAGTTGCCCTGAGCGACGCCTCTCTATATGTGTCGCCGGTCGCCACAACGAGTGTGTCGTCAGCGTAGCAGACCACACTTACTCCCCGAATCAATGTTCCCCTCAGAACGCGGTCGTAACCGATGTTCCACAGGAGTGGGCCTAAAACCGACCCCTGTGGAACACCGCACGCAACATTATGAGTTGCCCATCTTTCTCTTCCCTGGTAGAGGATTTGGCGGTTACGAAGGTATTGCGCAACGATGACCCTAAGATATGACGGGACATTGTGAAAAGCCAAACCCTCTAAGATTGCGTCCCAGGGCAGGGTGTTGAAGGCGTTCGCAATATCCAGCGAAATTGCCAACACCACCCCGCCCTCCGACGTTGTCCTCTCCGATATGTCTCTGAGTCGGGCAAGAGCGTCGATCGTGGACCGTCCCTGGCGGAAGCCGAACTGGCATTCCGAAAGGTCCGGCCCCACGGATGTTAGGTGACGCGTGATACGAGATGCAATGATGCGCTCAAATAGCTTGCCCGACTCGTTCAACAACACAATTGGCCTATAGCCTGCAGGCGAATCGACCGGCTTGTTTGCCTTGCGGAGCAAGACAAGTTTTCCAATTTTCCAAGCCGCAGGAAACTCTCCCCTCCTTAGACATCCGGTCAGCAATTCACGGAATTGATCGTTTAGTCCGTGTTGTAGAGCCAGACTTAGGACCTTACCATGGACCCCATCGGGGCCAGGAGCGGTCTTTTTACTCCTCATTCTCTCCGCTGCCACTTCTAATTCGGCCTCTGAGACCTCCGGAATCTCGGTGACATTGGCCGTTTGTATCGTCCGGTGGTTTTCAATAGACAAAGGAACCGGCCGGGGTGGGAAGAGAGTTGTTATCACCGTCAGCAAGAGTGACGGTTCCATCCCGGCGGTGAGAGGGGGGGCCCAGGGGCGCAGCTTGGACATTACCAGCTTATACGGACGCCCCCAGGGGTCGAGCTCCAAGGTGTTCAGGAGCTCGTCCCACCCTCTCTCCTTTGCTTCTCCTATCTCCCTTTGAAGGACCCTCTTGGCCTCGTTATATGCTGCTTTTAGACGGCCCTCCTCGACACTTCCACGAATGGCGGATCTTCTTCTCCTGTAGCGGCTCAGTTGGTGTCGAGCCGCTACGCAATTTGCCCGCAACTGGGCGAGCTCGTTGCTCCACCAATAGGTGCAGTTACGGGGTGGCACCGGTCGGGACCTGGACATTGAGGCATCCGAAATGGACGTTAAGACCTCGCCGAGCCGGGCCACTTCGTCCCCAACCGAAAGATGTTCGACGGTGGGGCACCATGAATTAATAAGAGTTGCCACCTCTAGGGACTCTAGGTCCAACGACTTCAAGACCCATTTAGGGCCGATTTCTGCCGGGGGGCGCGGCTGGGCGGGGGGCCTCGACGAGGGGCGGACGTCGAACCGGATGTAAAGGTGGTCCGAAAGCGTCTCTACCCCTGCCAAGACCTCCCATCCCTGAACGCGCTGAGCAAGGGCGGCGGACGCAAAGGTCACGTCGATGACCGACCCGCCCTGCTCTCTGATACACGTAAAGGAGGTCCCTCTGTTGAGCGGGGACATACCGACCTCCGACAACCATTCCACGACAAGATCACCGCGCGCGTCAGTCACTGGGGACCCCCATGCCGTGGATTTGGCATTGAGATCCCCAGCGACCAGCACCTCTAGTGGGCTACACCACCTCACTAGGGCGCTCACCTCAAGAAGGTAGGCCTCGAAGTCGGCGATTGGTCGATTGGGCGAAAAGTAAGCCCCGACAACTGCTAGGTTATTTAATTTAACTGCAACACACCCGTTGCCCTTACGAAATGCTCCGAGTGTGAGCGAAGAATCAGCCCTGGAAGGGACGACAACTGCCACCAAATTGTCACGATCGCCGACCCATTCCGCCCTGTCCGGAACCAGATAGGGCTCCGCGACGACACCAACTTCGATTGACCACTGTGCCAGGCTTTGGACCAATAGGTCTTGGGCCCTGGCGCAGTGGTTTATGTTAGACTGAAGGAATCGTAGGGCCATCCTATTGTTGTCCCACGATCCCTTCAGTCTCCATCGCTTCCACGTCCGGCTGTGGATTCTTGCTGGCCTTTCTGGCCGCCGATCTCCTCGTCACTTTGACGCTGGGGGCCGAACAGTTTTTGCCCCCCAGCTTGTGATCAGATTTCCTGCCCGCCGCCGCGCACACAGCGCAATGTGGTTTGGCGGTGCAGGAGGCCGCCTTGTGGTCTGGCTGGCCACACCTGAAGCACAGCTTACTGCGGTCGTTGTTGGCAGTGCAGCGGCTGGCTACATGGCCCTTCTGGAGGCAGCGGTAACACTGCAGCCCCCTGGGCCCCGACAAAGTGATCCTTGCAACCACCCAGCCAATGAGGAATTTCCCCTCGGTGATCTTCTTAGCCGCGGTGGTAGGCACCCGAGCCCACACCGCGTACATCCCCGACCAGTCCTGTCGTATCTCCCCGACACGTACTTGCTCGGCCGGACATCCCGTCTTTGCCACGATGGCCTCCTTGACTTCTTCCGAAGTGATTGAATCGTCCAGGCCCGCGACTCGGATATCTGTGGATATCACAGGCCTAGAGACTTTGATCTCCCTATCTCCGTAGATGTTCTTCAGTTTAGCGGCGAGTTCATCCGCTTTGGGATCGCTATCAGCCCCGGGGATCTGGATAATAGCGGCCCCGGTGGCTGCACGACGGAATTTCACCGATTCGATCCCTATATCGCCCAGCTTTATTTTGGATCTCGCCTCTTTTATGACCTCCGCATATGAAAGGCCCTTCCCCTCGCTGTCTTGAGGCAGCGTAAGAACGATAGCTGATGTCCGAGGTGTCTTCAGCTTGGGTTTGGGCTTGGTTCGCGCCGACTTGGAAGCCTTTGCGGGGGCCCTTGAGCGTGAGCTCGCTCCCTTTTCTTTCCTTTCCCTATCACGGGCCTGGAACCCGCTTGATTTATTAGGGAGCGTTTCTTTATTTAAAGGCGCCTTCTGCGCATTCGGGCGTCCCTTCTTGGTCACCCTGACCCATCCACTCTCTTCCGCGTCAGGGTTGGGTGGCCGCGAAGGGAGACCCGTTTTAGGAGGGGCAGCGGGGGCTGGCGGGCGCGCGGCGGCAATAGCCGTCTTGGCGTTCTCACCTTCTCCCGGTGCCTTCTTGTTTTTCTTCTTATTATTTTTTCCCTTTTTAATGATAATTTCTTTTCCCTTTGCAGGAGCAGAACCTGCGTCAACAAGTACCTCGGGGTCCTCGAGTGCCGCGGGAGCCGCCGAAGCAGCAACTACGGGAGCCGAGGACACCGGTAAGTTTGTTTTTCTTTCCTTATTTTTATTTTTACTATCCGCTGCTAGAGGGGGACGTAGTCGCGGCGCTGGGCTGAGTCGCGGCTCCAGTCCCTCTATTCGGGTGTTAATTCTCTCCCCTACGTTCCTGTAGATCCGAGCCTCAAATTCCTCGAGATCCAGTGACTGCATCTGCGCCGGGGGCCCCTTCGACATCTGGAGCTGGAATTCCTCCATTTGCTTCCGGAGCTCCCCAACCTCTCGACGAAGGCGCTCGTTGTCGTCTCGCAATTGCCGCGTTTCCTCAGAGAGGGTCTGCTGCGCTAAAAATGCTGTGTCGTCTTTGATTGCCTCTGCGGCGTCTTTGAGGGCACGCACAAAGGTCCCCTTAAGATTGGAGGAACCCCTGGCCACCCTAGTCACAACTTCGAGGCTAGCCTCAATGCGTTTCACTGCATTGGCTGCCGTATTTACTTCGGTATTCACCGCAGACCCGCTCGGGGCCACCTCTGACCCAACCGTCAGCGACAGCGCCGAACGGGTCCTGCGGGCCTCCGCGACTGACTCCAATAATTCGGCTTCAGCGCGGGCCTTCAATTCCTCATTTTTGGCCTTTAAGTAGACCTGTTTAGCCGCCGCCAGACCGACATATTCACCAGTCGTAGGTGGACGACCTCGTCTCTCTATTCTCTTCGTTGTCTTGGACGGGGTGTCCGTTGAACTCCCCTCGTCCGACGATCTCAACCTCTTTAGCCTGCGCTCCGACCAGAACCGGCTCTTTTGCGCGTCCCTTGACTCGCAGCTATCGTACCCGGCTCGGTGGATCGATGAGTCAGATGGTACACTGACCATCGATCCACTGTCCGAGTCTGACAACGTTTCTACCGCCTTCGAGCGGCCCGAAACACTAACTTCCCCGAGGGTGGGGACCGGCGTCGGCGTACGCTCGATCCTCACTCTCAACTCCTTCCCTTCACTTAAAATTAACTCCCTTCTTACGTCTTTTGGATTTTTCTTTGTGTTGTACTCCATCATAATCTCCAAGGTGGGGCTTTGCACGAATGTGGTCAGCCCCGACATCCACGCCCGTAGAAATGAATGTCTTTAGACAGTTTAATGGGGGATATACGAAGTCCACCCGGGCGGAGACCCCTGCACCCGGGTAACCCTGATACACCGTGGACGGCGGGTGTTGTCCGCGGGTTGGCCGCTAGCGGTCCGACGTACTGGCCGAACACCCACTCCCCCTGCGGGAGAGCGGGGGTGCAGCGCCGCGCGAGGCCCATAGGGCGCCCCAGCGCATACACATTCAGGGTTTTTTATTGTGGTTTTCCTTCCACTTGGGCCGGCCGGTTAAGGCGAGCCCCCTGGTCCGATACGATCCGCGAGACATGATCCACGACAACCGTATCGGTTAACAGGTTGCCCGACGGGGAGCCGAAACTCCTAACCAGCGGCAGCAACTCGCTGCCGCCGGCCCGCCGCGCAGTGAAGGCTGTAAAGCCGTCACCTCAGCGTATAGAATACGCGCCCAAAAGGGCTACAAACAACGTACAAAAGTACCACGGGCAAAAACCCTTCTCCACTTTCAACACCTATTTTCAAGAGACGCCGATCACTCAAACAATAGGCGTGAAACTTAAAGGCGAGTCTTACCGGCGCATCCAAAATGGATGGACCGGCAACCCTCGCCCTCCCAATTCGCGACCACCGAGTTATAAGATGAGACTAGAGACGGCTGTACCATAAACCGCCCCTAGAAAGATCCTGAAACTCGGCGGTTCGGGCCCCCCCGGCACGACAAGCCTTGGGGCCGCAGGAATGGACATCTGCGGTGGGGGGGAACCTTTTTTTTTTTTTTTTTTTTTACTTGGTGAAACCCTTTTACAGGCCCCCGCGCCGGGGCAAGATGGAGTAGTGACGCGGGGAGTGTGGGGGTCGGGTAAAGTCGTTCCCCAATACCCACTAAAACACCAAGGCCCCTTCTGCGCGCGTTGAGCCGGGTACCGGTATGATCCTGTTAAGGACTACTCACCCGTGGCCCGGCTCGCGCATGCCGCGTGGCGTCTCGAAGACGCGCGGCTCTCCTTGGCCGCCACAAGAGTGACGGCGGTTCTGCTTGTATGTACACTATGTACAAATTTGACGCGACACAGCGTAGAAGCTGCGCGCGATTCTCCTACGGCGCCACAACACCCGGTGCTGAAATATTTACAATGCCGCGTGGCGCAGCGCGAGCTACGCGCGGCTCTCCCCAGAGCACCGGGGTAGCGCCGACACCCATACTCAGGCGCCAGACCCGACGAAAAAACTATATACAATTAGTTGTCGCGTAGCGTAAAGACTTACGCGCGACTCTCCTCAAACGACGGACTGGCGCCCCGCACCGATAGACTCAGTGCTTAAACCTATTTACATATTTACACCTAACCTATATTTACAGACTATGTACAAAGGCGGACCCAAGCGACCCGCCGCAGCACGAACCCGCAGCAGTGTCGCCGGGTCCTCAAACACTCGCCCTAGGCGAGGTGGGCGTGGGCCGCCCTCTCCTCGGACCGGCCTCCGTGAAAACAGTGGCCGGTCGGGTCGGGCCGACTTAAACAAGCCAGCCCTCGGACCGGACTCCGCATCCCATTGCGCAGAGCCCCGCATCCAGTTCGTCCCTATTCGCTTCACCTAGGACCGCGTCATGGCCGAGTCACTACTCCGGCCAGGCCAACCGACGCGGTCACGCGGCTACTGAGCCCCCCCGGCACGACAAGCCTAGGGACCCGCGGGAGTGGACATCCGCGGTGGGGGGGAAAAAGTTTAGTCAACTTAATGACACCACTCATGTTAGTTATCCACCTTTCGTGCCGTCTGCACAGGTTTCAAACTTCCACCACAATTTATGTTATTCACCCTTCCGGGCTTCAAACATCCCTCAAGTTTCTCAAACATTGATCACAATTTATTATAACACTTTTAAAAGCGAATAACACATAGTGACCAACCCGGGAATCGAACCCAGGACGTATGCTCTTACGGATGAACGTGCGACCGCAAGGCTACATACGCTGTTGGTGGGGGGGAACCTAACCTTTTTTTTTTTTTTTTTTTACTTGGGGAAACCCTTTTTAGCGGGCTCCCGCGCCGGGGCAAGATGGTAAAAGTGGCGCGGGGAGTGTGGGGGTCGGGACCAGACGGGTCCCCCTACCCACTAAAACCCCAAGGCCCCTTCTTCGCACTTTGACAGAGCAAGGAGTCAGCGAGCCATTTCCTTTAACTCCGTCGTGCTTGTCGCGTAGCGCCTATTTAGCGCGCGACCCTTCTCGAATATTATACAATATTTACATCAGCACTTATTCGTGCGAAGACTCACAATATATACACAATTGTTACCACAATCCTATGTACAAGCAACCTGTACAATAGTACAGGTGCTGAGACTGCCAAAAATAAAATGTTAGATATAAAACAAAACAACAATTGAATATATACATAACTATTTACAGAATTTACACTACGCGCCTAGCGAACCTTCGCCGGCGCCCACCAATTCTTCTACGCCGGATGGGGGCGGAGGAGGGATCATCCTCTCTCGCCCGTTCGGCGTCCTCCTTCGTTTTAAGGACTCTTTCGGAGAAGGCCTGAAAAGCTTTCCAAATAGAGTCCGTGTCGCTGTCGACCATGCATTTTACAATGGCCGGCAGCGAGAAGTCTGTTCCGGTGGGGATGGTCAACAGCAAGGAACTCCTTTCGGAGTCCCAAGCTGGACAGTCAGTCAGGGTATGGTTGGCGTTATCTGTCGCCGATCCACAATGATGGCAAACAGAGGACCCCTCCCGTCCGGCGATCTTGTGCAGATAACTGCCGAAGCAGCCGTGCCCGGACAGCATCTGCACAAGCCGGAACGTGAGGTGCCCCCGTCGCCTGTCAAGCCATTTTTGGAGTACTGGCCGAATGGCCGAAATCGTCCAAGAGCCGGCGCGCGAAGACGCCAGCTCGTCCCTCCATGTTGAAACAACGAGTTCCTTACTATTTCTCCTCCACTCTTCTACGAGTTCAGGGGCTGGCTCAACACCTCTACCCCTTGAGCGAGCCCGACGCCAATATACATCTGCCAGAGCGGCCGCTTCGAGGTGCCAGGGTGCGGTGCCGGCTATAACACACACGGCATCGAACGACACCGTGCGGTACGCCCTCGCGACCCTGATTGCTATTACGCGTTGCGACCGCCTGAGCATTGCTTTATTCTGGGAAGACAGCGAGTCCGCCCAAATCGGACATCCATACAAAGCCATCGACCTGATTACGTTGGCAAAAAGACGGCGACACCCCCCACTCGGTCCGCCGAGGTTCGGCATGATACGACTTAAAGCCGCAGCCGTGGCGGAGAGTTTGGGGGCAAGTGCCGTGAAGTGCGGCTTAAATGACCACTTAGGGTCGAGGACCAGCCCAAGATACTTAAGCGTTGCCCCTATTCTAATGTTCACGCCGCCCACCATGATGTTAGCTCCTTCGGGTGGAGCGCGTCGTGCGCCATGAAAGCATATCGCTTCAGATTTATGCAGAGCAACCTCCAAGCCCAGACTGCGAATTCGGGCGACTATCTGAGCGACTCCAGCCGTCGCCCTTAGACTTGCTTCTCTAAATGTACCACCGGTGGCGACGATGAGAGTGTCGTCGGCGTAGCATAATACCTGCACACCGCGCAACAACACTCCCCTCAGCACGAAATCGTACCCGATGTTCCACAGGAGCGGGCCTAAAACCGACCCCTGTGGAACACCGCACGCCACCCGGTGACTGCCCCATCTGTCTCGGCCAGGGTAGATGACTCTCCTGTCCGACAAGTAATTTGACACTATCCGCCTCAAGTACGGCGGCACACCATGGTGTTGAAGACCGGACAAAATGCTCTCCCAGGGCAGGGTGTTGAAAGCGTTGGCGATATCTAAGGATACCGCTATCGCCACCCCACCCTGTGACTCACTCTCCTCGCATATATCCCTTAGTCTGCCTATAGCGTCGATGGTCGATCTTCCTTTCCTGAAGCCGAATTGTGAGTCGGCCAGATCTGGGCCTTCTGTGTTTAAATGTTGCTGGATTCGGCCGGCAATCACCCGCTCGAATAATTTGCCGGCTTCGTTCAGCAACACAATGGGGCGATACGCCGACGGGGAGTCCGCCGGTTTGCCACTCTTCCTTAACAAGACTAACTTCCCCAACTTCCACGCGTCTGGGAATTCGCCGTTCGAGAGACATTCCGTCAGAAGGTCTTTAAAACGTTCGTCTAGTCCATTACGCAGTGCAAGTGACCACACCTTCCCATGGATCCCATCGGGACCAGGGGCGGTCTTCTTACACGCGAGTTTCATCACGGCCAGTTCTAACTCTGCGGACGACACCTCCGGGACAGAACCCTGTGATGCCGCCGCGTCGGAAGGTTCGATCCGGTGTTCGACCGAGGGAGGGGAGCTGCCCGCCGGAAACAGAGTCGACACCACTGAGCTCAGCAGCGCCGGCTCCATCTGAGATGTTAAAGGCGGGGCCCAGGGGCGGAGTTTGCTCATTACGAGCTTGTACGGCCGCCCCCAGGGGTCCAGCTCGAGCGTGTCCAGGAGTTCTGTCCACGCTCTCTCCCTTGACTCAGCAATCTCTTTGCGAAGCGTCTTTTTGGCGTCCTGGAAGAGGGAGAACAGCCGCTGCTCTTCTTCAGGATTGCGTGTTCGTCGTCTCCTGCGATACCGCGCGTATTGGCGCCGGGCAACCACACAGGCTTCGCGTAACTGCGCGAGCTCGTCCGACCACCAATATACACAGTCGCGGGGCGGCAGCGGCCGGATCCTGGACATGGCACAATTTGAAATATGCGCCAATGCCTCACCGAACCACTCCGCCTCGCCCGAGATTGTTGTTAAATCGGGTTTGGGGCACCAGGCCCCGACGACACAAGCTACCATTGCTACCTCCTTATCCAGGCTTTTCAATGACCATCTAGGTCCTATCTCCGCTGGAGCGGGGTTTGGACTGACCGGGGCCGCTGACGGGGGGAGAACGTGGAACCGAATATATCGGTGGTCCGAAAGAGTCTCAACCTCCGTCAGGACCTCCCAGCCCTGGATCTGCCGTGCAAGAGAGGGACTCGCGAAGGTCACATCAATGACAGACCCCCCCAGCATCCGCACGCAGGTGTGTTCATTTCCTGTATTGAGGGAAACGAGATTATGCGCTCCTATCCATTCTAAAAGAATGTCGCCACGCATGTCCGAGGCCGAGGACCCCCACACCGTTGATTTGGCGTTGAAGTCCCCGGCCACGATCACGTCGTGTGGCCTACCCCATTCGACGAGTGAGCCTACCTCTACCAGGAAAGCCTCGAACTCCGACAGCGTTCTATTCGGAGAGAAGTAGGCCCCTATCACTATGATGTTCCCAATTTTACGAGCGACACAACCGCTTCCTTTCACGAAAGGACCAATGGGGGGTGAACTCTCCAAATTGCTGACCAACAACGCGACTGACTCGTCTCGGTCACCCACCCAGTTGTCCCTATCGGGCACCATGTATGGCTCCGCTACAATAGCTATGCTGATCCCCCACTGTGCCAGGCTCTGGTGTAAGAGATCCTGAGCTCTGGCACAGTGGTTGATGTTCGTCTGGAGGAACTTTATAGTTGTACTAGACATTATTTGTTGTGTCCATTTGCTCCTCCTCCCGGTTCGGTGTTGGGTTTGTCACAGCCCGTTTTGCAGCTGGTACCCTCCTCGGCATCTTTTTGTTGGGGGCCGAACACGCCTTGCCCCCCAGCAGATGGTTTGCTTTTTTCCCGGCCGCAGCGCACAGAGCGCAGTTGGGCTTGGCAGCACACACCGCGGCGCGATGATCAGAGCTGCCGCAGCGGTAGCAGAGTCTGCTGCGGTCTTCCTCTGCTGTGCAGCGACTCGCCACGTGGCCGCCCTGCAGGCACCGGAAACACCTCAACTCTCGTGCTTGCAACAACTCGACTCTTGCCGAAACCCAACCGATTAGGAGACGGCCTTCCGTCACCTTCTTGGCGGCCAGTACGGGACAGCGAGCCCAAGCCGAAAACAGCCCTGTACGGTCCGGCCGGACCTCGCCGACCTTAATTTGATCAGGCGGGCACTCCCCCAGTTTGGCGATGGCCAGCCCTATTTCCTCCGCCGTTGTCGAGTCGTCCAGGCCCGACACTCTCAACTCAGCTGTCTTTACTGGCCTGGCGACTCGGATGCCACTCTCGCCATACAGCTCCCTTAATTTGTTGGCAAGGGAGTCTGCCTTTTCGCCGCCGTTAGCGCCCGGGACCTGGATGATGGTGGCCCCGGTGGCGGCCCGGCGGAATCTTACAGTTTCAATTCCCAGGTCCGTTAACTGGACTCTGGTTTTCGCTTCTCTGAGGGCTGATGCATATGTAAGCCCCTTCTCCTGTGCGTCCGGTGGCAGTGTTAAAATGACCGCCGCCGACCGGGGCGCCCGGAGATTGGGCTTAGGTCTCTCCGATTTGGAGGCCTTTTTGGCCGCTTTTGAACGCGTTCGTTTCGCGTTTCCTCTCTCTCTGTCGCGCGCTTGATAACCTTGCGACTTAGTTGGTAACGCCTCCTTGTTAGTGGGCGCTTTCGGCGCATTCTTGCGTCCCTTCTTGGCCACCTTCACCCATTCGCTTTCTTCTGCGTCCGGGTTGGGCGGCCGAGAGGGGGGGCCTATTTTAGCAGGAGCAGCGGGGGCCGGCGGGCGTGCAGCGGCAATAGTCGCCTTTGCACTTCCGCCCCCTCCCGTTGCCTTTGCATTCTTCTTTTTATTTCTTCGACTTTTCACCGTTTTATCTGTTACAGGAGCAGAACCTGCATTGATGACGACCTCGGGGACTTCGGGTGCCGCTGGAGCAGCTGAAGAAGCAACAACTGGATCCGAAGACGCCGGTAAGTATAGTCTCTCCGTTTCTCTGCCTTTACTCTTCTTATCGGCCGCGAGTGGCGGTCGGAGTCGGGGCGCAGGATTGAGCCTCGGCTCCAGCCCATCTATGCGAGCGTTGATGCGGTCTCCCACTCTGCTCATGATTCGAGCTTCCCATTGTTCGAGGCAGTCTGGCATTGACGGGGGATCTTTTTCCCGCCTCTGCACACTGACCTTCAATTCAGCCATCTCCTTTTGAACCGCCTCCAGCTGTTTTCGGAGGCGTGCATTATCCGCTCTGAGCTCTTGCGTTTCTTCAGACAGAGTCTTTCCCGCGAGTAACTGCGTATCCTCTCTCATTGCCGCGACAGCATCTTTAAGTGACCGGACGAACGTCCCCTTAAGGTTAGAGGATGTTTTGGCCACCTTCTCTACCAGGTTCAGGCTGGTCTCCATCCTCTTGATGATGTCGGCCGCTGAGTTCTGCCTTGAAGGCTCCATCTCTGTGTCCATGCTTAAGGACAATGAAGAGCGCGTTCGGCGGGCTTCGGACGCGGAATCCAGTAATTCGGCCTCCGCCCGCGCCTCCATTTCCTGCCTCTGGGCCCTGATGTAGGCCTGCTTTGCCGCCGCCAACCCGACGTAATCGCCAGTAGTAGGCGGGCGGCCTCTTCTCTCTATTTTCCTCGTCGCTTTCGACGGGGTATCAGTAGAGCTACCCTCGTCGTCCGACAACCTGACTCTTTTAAGCCGTCGTTCTTTCCAGAACCGGCTGTTTGGCGTGCCCAACGACTCGCCACTTGCGTACCCGGACAGGTGAATCGATGAGTCAGATGGTACACTGACCATCGATCCATCGTCCGAGTCTGATAATGTTCCTACGGCCTTTGAACAACCTGAAACATTCGCATCACCGAGGGTGGGGACCGGCGTCGGCGTACGCTCGACCCTCACTCTCAAAACTCTCTTCGCACTAACTTTCTCCTTCTCAACCTCCTCCCTTACATCTTTTAAAAATTTATTCTTTGTAGACTCCATCATGACTCCAAGGTTGAGGCTTCGCACCGAAGTGGTCAGCCCCGACACCCCACGCTCGAAAGAATAGGATGTCATTTGATTGTTTTATGGGGGATATAACAAGTCCACCCGGGCGGAGGCCCCTGCACCCGGGTAACCCTGGTACACCGTGGACGGCGGGTGTTGTCCGCGGGTTGGCCGCTAGCGGTCCGACATACTGGCCGAACACCCACTCCCCCTGCGGGAGAGCGGGGGTGCAGCGCCGCGCGAGGCCCATAAGGGCGCCCCAGCGCATACACATTCAGGGTTTTTTATTGTGGTTTTCCTTCCACTTGGGCCGGCCGGTTAAGGCAAGCCCCCTGGTCCGGTACGATCCGCGAGACATGATCCACGACAATCGCACCGGTTAACAGGTCGCCCGACGGGGAGCCGTAACTCCTAACCGACGGTAGCAACTCGCTACCGCCAGCCCGCCGCGCCGTAACGGTTGTAAAGTAACCGATACACCCCCGTACCGTAAAGGTACCAGCCCAATAGGGCAATAAACTACTTTGTACAAATATATACAAGAGGCCATGAAGGCCACCTCCATCATCACAACAAACTGCTATGCAACGCCGATTACACGAACAATTCGGAGTGGAATTTTGAGGCAAGTCTTACCGGCGCATCCAAAATGGATGAACCGGCAACCCTCGCCCTCCCAATTCGCGACCACCGAGTCATAAAACAAGACTAGAGACGATTGTACCATAAACCGCCTCTAGAAAAGTCTTGAGACTCGGCGGTTCGGGCCCCCCCGGCACGACAAGCCTTGGGGCCGCAGGAATGGACATCTGCGGTGGGGGGGGGGGGGGGACCTAACCTAACCTTTTTTTTTTTTTTTTTTTTTCCTGGAGAAACCCATTTACAGGCCCCCGCACCGGGGCAAGATGGTAAAGTGGTGCGGGGAGTGTGGGGGTCGGGTACAGGCGTTCCCCAATACCCACTAAAACTCCAGGGCCCCTTCATCCACGCTGAGTCCGGCTAGGCATGTATCGGCTTCGCAGCTCTTACCATGCCGTAGCCGTGCGTGTTGCTGCGTGGCGCATTGCGAGTGCGCGCAGCTCTGCTATGCGCGTGTGTAAAAGACACGCGCAATTCTCCTATTTTTATTTACATATATTTACAAATAAAACTAAGTGCGGCGAAGGAGTGCGGAAACTGCCAAAAACAAAATGATCAACAACTACCACACCCTTAACGGCACCTCTTCGCCTAATTTATTTACATAATTACAGAATAACACAAAAGAACAGCAATAACAACATATATATAAGTCAACAAATATTTACATAACGAAAACAAAGAAAACAAATATATATATTTACAACACCTAAAATGAGAATACAATTTATTTACAAAAACAAACAAACGTATTGACATACAGCAGGACTCGGGTTAGACCCGCCGCAAAAAGTCGCGACGGCGTCGCCCGGTCCGCTTTCTCCTTAGTGGCGGGGCCTCGGGGTCTATCTCCCGGGCCCGCTCTACCTCCTCTTTCGCAGACATCACCGCCTCGGCAAACGTTTGAAACGCTCGCCAGCGACGGCGACTGTCGTCGCCCCGAACCATCCCCTCGACCAGGCTCGGGAGAGAAAAGTCAATTCCGGGATTAAAAGCTGCCGACATGGTTCCCCTCGCGGAGTCCCACGCCGGACAACTTGACAAAACATGTTCGGGGCTGTCGACTGCAGCCCCGCAATGAAGACAGTTGGGGGTGGCCTCACGACGCGCCACCTTGTGCAGATACCCGCCGAAACAGCCGTGGCCGGTCAGCAGCTGCACGAGGCGGAACGTGAGCGACCCCCCTTTCCGATCTATCCATTCCTTGAGGACTGGGAGTATTGCCTCCACAGTCCTTCTACCGACGCGGGTGGTGGTCAGGTCTTGTTGCCACCGGATTAGAGTGGCCTCGCGGCCTTCTTCCCGCCATCTTCTTACTTCATCTGGAGCTGGCCCCTCCCCGGCACTTCTTGCCCGGGCCCGCCTCCAGTAGATGTTCGACAATGAGAGCGCCTCGTGGTACCAGGGCGGCGTTCCGGCTATCACGCTGACCGCGTCAAAAGAGGCGGTGCGGTATGCCCTCGCCACCCTGTTTGAAGTTATGCGCTGCGCTCTCCTCAGGGTTGCTTTGTTCGCCTCTGAAAGGCCCTGTTCATTGGCCCAGATCGGGCAGCCATACGTGGCCTTCGCACGGACGACCCCCGCAAACAGCTTCCGGCACGAGCCGCTCGGCCCGCCGAGATTGGGCATGATGCGGCTCAATGCCATTGCCGTTGCGGTGAGTTTGGGAGCCAGGGCGGTGAAGTGGCCCTTGAAATTCCACTTGGGGTCCAATAGGAGCCCCAAGTATTTCAGCTCCCTGCCCACTGTGATGGGGACTCCTCCTACCATGATGGTGGCTCCGACTGGTGGAGCCCTTCTATACCCATAGAAGGCAATTGCCTCTGACTTATCGAGGGCAACCTGCAGCCCCAAGTTTCGGATGCGAGTCACCACCTGTGCGACTCCTGCAGTTGCCCTGAGCGACGCCTCTCTATATGTGTCGCCGGTCGCCACAACGAGTGTGTCGTCAGCGTAGCAGACCACACTTACTCCCCGAATCAATGTTCCCCTCAGAACGCGGTCGTAACCGATGTTCCACAGGAGTGGGCCTAAAACCGACCCCTGTGGAACACCGCACGCAACATTATGAGTTGCCCATCTTTCTCTTCCCTGGTAGAGGATTTGGCGGTTACGAAGGTATTGCGCAACGATGACCCTAAGATATGACGGGACATTGTGAAAAGCCAAACCCTCTAAGATTGCGTCCCAGGGCAGGGTGTTGAAGGCGTTCGCAATATCCAGCGAAATTGCCAACACCACCCCGCCCTCCGACGTTGTCCTCTCCGATATGTCTCTGAGTCGGGCAAGAGCGTCGATCGTGGACCGTCCCTGGCGGAAGCCGAACTGGCATTCCGAAAGGTCCGGCCCCACGGATGTTAGGTGACGCGTGATACGAGATGCAATGATGCGCTCAAATAGCTTGCCCGACTCGTTCAACAACACAATTGGCCTATAGCCTGCAGGCGAATCGACCGGCTTGTTTGCCTTGCGGAGCAAGACAAGTTTTCCAATTTTCCAAGCCGCAGGAAACTCTCCCCTCCTTAGACATCCGGTCAGCAATTCACGGAATTGATCGTTTAGTCCGTGTTGTAGAGCCAGACTTAGGACCTTACCATGGACCCCATCGGGGCCAGGAGCGGTCTTTTTACTCCTCATTCTCTCCGCTGCCACTTCTAATTCGGCCTCTGAGACCTCCGGAATCTCGGTGACATTGGCCGTTTGTATCGTCCGGTGGTTTTCAATAGACAAAGGAACCGGCCGGGGTGGGAAGAGAGTTGTTATCACCGTCAGCAAGAGTGACGGTTCCATCCCGGCGGTGAGAGGGGGGGCCCAGGGGCGCAGCTTGGACATTACCAGCTTATACGGACGCCCCCAGGGGTCGAGCTCCAAGGTGTTCAGGAGCTCGTCCCACCCTCTCTCCTTTGCTTCTCCTATCTCCCTTTGAAGGACCCTCTTGGCCTCGTTATATGCTGCTTTTAGACGGCCCTCCTCGACACTTCCACGAATGGCGGATCTTCTTCTCCTGTAGCGGCTCAGTTGGTGTCGAGCCGCTACGCAATTTGCCCGCAACTGGGCGAGCTCGTTGCTCCACCAATAGGTGCAGTTACGGGGTGGCACCGGTCGGGACCTGGACATTGAGGCATCCGAAATGGACGTTAAGACCTCGCCGAGCCGGGCCACTTCGTCCCCAACCGAAAGATGTTCGACGGTGGGGCACCATGAATTAATAAGAGTTGCCACCTCTAGGGACTCTAGGTCCAACGACTTCAAGACCCATTTAGGGCCGATTTCTGCCGGGGGGCGCGGCTGGGCGGGGGGCCTCGACGAGGGGCGGACGTCGAACCGGATGTAAAGGTGGTCCGAAAGCGTCTCTACCCCTGCCAAGACCTCCCATCCCTGAACGCGCTGAGCAAGGGCGGCGGACGCAAAGGTCACGTCGATGACCGACCCGCCCTGCTCTCTGATACACGTAAAGGAGGTCCCTCTGTTGAGCGGGGACATACCGACCTCCGACAACCATTCCACGACAAGATCACCGCGCGCGTCAGTCACTGGGGACCCCCATGCCGTGGATTTGGCATTGAGATCCCCAGCGACCAGCACCTCTAGTGGGCTACACCACCTCACTAGGGCGCTCACCTCAAGAAGGTAGGCCTCGAAGTCGGCGATTGGTCGATTGGGCGAAAAGTAAGCCCCGACAACTGCTAGGTTATTTAATTTAACTGCAACACACCCGTTGCCCTTACGAAATGCTCCGAGTGTGAGCGAAGAATCAGCCCTGGAAGGGACGACAACTGCCACCAAATTGTCACGATCGCCGACCCATTCCGCCCTGTCCGGAACCAGATAGGGCTCCGCGACGACACCAACTTCGATTGACCACTGTGCCAGGCTTTGGACCAATAGGTCTTGGGCCCTGGCGCAGTGGTTTATGTTAGACTGAAGGAATCGTAGGGCCATCCTATTGTTGTCCCACGATCCCTTCAGTCTCCATCGCTTCCACGTCCGGCTGTGGATTCTTGCTGGCCTTTCTGGCCGCCGATCTCCTCGTCACTTTGACGCTGGGGGCCGAACAGTTTTTGCCCCCCAGCTTGTGATCAGATTTCCTGCCCGCCGCCGCGCACACAGCGCAATGTGGTTTGGCGGTGCAGGAGGCCGCCTTGTGGTCTGGCTGGCCACACCTGAAGCACAGCTTACTGCGGTCGTTGTTGGCAGTGCAGCGGCTGGCTACATGGCCCTTCTGGAGGCAGCGGTAACACTGCAGCCCCCTGGGCCCCGACAAAGTGATCCTTGCAACCACCCAGCCAATGAGGAATTTCCCCTCGGTGATCTTCTTAGCCGCGGTGGTAGGCACCCGAGCCCACACCGCGTACATCCCCGACCAGTCCTGTCGTATCTCCCCGACACGTACTTGCTCGGCCGGACATCCCGTCTTTGCCACGATGGCCTCCTTGACTTCTTCCGAAGTGATTGAATCGTCCAGGCCCGCGACTCGGATATCTGTGGATATCACAGGCCTAGAGACTTTGATCTCCCTATCTCCGTAGATGTTCTTCAGTTTAGCGGCGAGTTCATCCGCTTTGCAATCGCTATCAGCCCCGGGGATCTGGATAATAGCGGCCCCGGTGGCTGCACGACGGAATTTCACCGATTCGATCCCTATATCGCCCAGCTTTATTTTGGATCTCGCCTCTTTTATGACCTCCGCATATGAAAGGCCCTTCCCCTCGCTGTCTTGAGGCAGCGTAAGAACGATAGCTGATGTCCGAGGTGTCTTCAGCTTGGGTTTGGGCTTGGTTCGCGCCGACTTGGAAGCCTTTGCGGGGGCCCTTGAGCGTGAGCTCGCTCCCTTTTCTTTCCTTTCCCTATCACGGGCCTGGAACCCGCTTGATTTATTAGGGAGCGTTTCTTTATTTAAAGGCGCCTTCTGCGCATTCGGGCGTCCCTTCTTGGTCACCCTGACCCATCCACTCTCTTCCGCGTCAGGGTTGGGTGGCCGCGAAGGGAGACCCGTTTTAGGAGGGGCAGCGGGGGCTGGCGGGCGCGCGGCGGCAATAGCCGTCTTGGCGTTCTCACCTTCTCCCGGTGCCTTCTTGTTTTTCTTCTTATTATTTTTTCCCTTTTTAATGATAATTTCTTTTCCCTTTGCAGGAGCAGAACCTGCGTCAACAAGTACCTCGGGGTCCTCGAGTGCCGCGGGAGCCGCCGAAGCAGCAACTACGGGAGCCGAGGACACCGGTAAGTTTGTTTTTCTTTCCTTATTTTTATTTTTACTATCCGCTGCTAGAGGGGGACGTAGTCGCGGCGCTGGGCTGAGTCGCGGCTCCAGTCCCTCTATTCGGGTGTTAATTCTCTCCCCTACGTTCCTGTAGATCCGAGCCTCAAATTCCTCGAGATCCAGTGACTGCATCTGCGCCGGGGGCCCCTTCGACATCTGGAGCTGGAATTCCTCCATTTGCTTCCGGAGCTCCCCAACCTCTCGACGAAGGCGCTCGTTGTCGTCTCGCAATTGCCGCGTTTCCTCAGAGAGGGTCTGCTGCGCTAAAAATGCTGTGTCGTCTTTGATTGCCTCTGCGGCGTCTTTGAGGGCACGCACAAAGGTCCCCTTAAGATTGGAGGAACCCCTGGCCACCCTAGTCACAACTTCGAGGCTAGCCTCAATGCGTTTCACTGCATTGGCTGCCGTATTTACTTCGGTATTCACCGCAGACCCGCTCGGGGCCACCTCTGACCCAACCGTCAGCGACAGCGCCGAACGGGTCCTGCGGGCCTCCGCGACTGACTCCAATAATTCGGCTTCAGCGCGGGCCTTCAATTCCTCATTTTTGGCCTTTAAGTAGACCTGTTTAGCCGCCGCCAGACCGACATATTCACCAGTCGTAGGTGGACGACCTCGTCTCTCTATTCTCTTCGTTGTCTTGGACGGGGTGTCCGTTGAACTCCCCTCGTCCGACGATCTCAACCTCTTTAGCCTGCGCTCCGACCAGAACCGGCTCTTTTGCGCGTCCCTTGACTCGCAGCTATCGTACCCGGCTCGGTGGATCGATGAGTCAGATGGTACACTGACCATCGATCCACTGTCCGAGTCTGACAACGTTTCTACCGCCTTCGAGCGGCCCGAAACACTAACTTCCCCGAGGGTGGGGACCGGCGTCGGCGTACGCTCGATCCTCACTCTCAACTCCTTCCCTTCACTTAAAATTAACTCCCTTCTTACGTCTTTTGGATTTTTCTTTGTGTTGTACTCCATCATAATCTCCAAGGTGGGGCTTTGCACGAATGTGGTCAGCCCCGACATCCACGCCCGTAGAAATGAATGTCTTTAGACAGTTTAATGGGGGATATACGAAGTCCACCCGGGCGGAGACCCCTGCACCCGGGTAACCCTGATACACCGTGGACGGCGGGTGTTGTCCGCGGGTTGGCCGCTAGCGGTCCGACGTACTGGCCGAACACCCACTCCCCCTGCGGGAGAGCGGGGGTGCAGCGCCGCGCGAGGCCCATAGGGCGCCCCAGCGCATACACATTCAGGGTTTTTTATTGTGGTTTTCCTTCCACTTGGGCCGGCCGGTTAAGGCGAGCCCCCTGGTCCGATACGATCCGCGAGACATGATCCACGACAACCGTATCGGTTAACAGGTTGCCCGACGGGGAGCCGAAACTCCTAACCAGCGGCAGCAACTCGCTGCCGCCGGCCCGCCGCGCAGTGAAGGCTGTAAAGCCGTCACCTCAGCGTATAGAATACGCGCCCAAAAGGGCTACAAACAACGTACAAAAGTACCACGGGCAAAAACCCTTCTCCACTTTCAACACCTATTTTCAAGAGACGCCGATCACTCAAACAATAGGCGTGAAACTTAAAGGCGAGTCTTACCGGCGCATCCAAAATGGATGGACCGGCAACCCTCGCCCTCCCAATTCGCGACCACCGAGTTATAAGATGAGACTAGAGACGGCTGTACCATAAACCGCCCCTAGAAAGATCCTGAAACTCGGCGGTTCGGGCCCCCCCGGCACGACAAGCCTTGGGGCCGCAGGAATGGACATCTGCGGTGGGGGGGAACCTAACCTAACCTAACCTAACCTAACCTAACCTAACCTAACCTTTTTTTTTTTTTTTTTTTTTTTTTTTCTTGGGGAAACCCTTTTTAGCGGGCCCCCGCGCCGGGGCAAGATGGCAAAGTGGCGCGGGGAGTGTGGGGGTCGAGGCCGGAGTGCAATGGCCCCCCTACCCACTAAAACCCCAAGGCCCCTCCAAAGCGCTTGATGAGCTGGGACGTGGAATAAACCTTGTAGGGTCGTCGCCCACGTCCCTCCTCGCGCTCGCCGCTTGGCGCTAAGTTGCGCGCGGCTCTCCTAGGCGTCATTGAATGACGCAGTTCTCCATATTTACAAAATTAGCCATGAGTGGCGAAGAAAGGTGAGTACTGCAATTAACAAGATAGAATGAAACGACTGAACCCTCCCCCTTAGCCACCCGACTTCTTCTCATGGCCGTTTATGTACACGATATGATTATATACACAAACTATTAACACAATAAATATTTATATACAAAGACATTATTTACAACGGAGACTAGACATGCCGCGTGAATTCGCGGCGGCGTCTCCCCGCTCTCTTCCTCCTTAATGGCGGGGCCGCGGGGTTGATTTCCCGGGCCCGCTCGTGCTCTTCCTTGGCTGGCATGACTGCTTCGGCGAAGGCCTCCACAGCCCGCCAGGAGTGTTCGTCCCGAACCATGGCCGCGACCAGGTTCGGAAGCGATAGGTCAGGTCCGGTGATAGTCCGGAGGGCGCTCCTTGCAGAGTCCCACGCTGGACATTCTTCTATAGTGTGCTGCGGGGTATCAGTAGTGCTCCCGCAGTGATGGCAGATGGGGGTGGCTTCCCGGCGCGCGACCTTATGCAGGTAGCTGCCAAAGCAGCCGTGGCCGGTCAGCAGCTGAACGAGATGGTACGTCAGCGACCCCCATTGCCTATCTATCCACGAACGAAAAACAGGTCGTATGGCCTCGAGAGTCCGTAGACCCGCTCTCGCTGCAGTTAGGTCATTCTCCCAAGTTTGAATGGCAAGATCTCTGCCCTCGGCTCTCCATGCCTTTACGACATCGGGGGCCGGTTCTTGTCCGTTTGTTCGGGACTGATCCCTTCTCCAGTAGATTTCGCCCAAGGCGGCCGCATCGTGGTACCACGGGATCGTACCGGCTATTGCGCACACCGCATCAAAAGACGCAGTGCGGTACGCCCGTGCCACCCGAATTGATGTGATCCGCTGCGACCGCCTGAGCACAACCCTGTTTTGGGCGTTCAGGCCTAAATTGTTTGCCCATATCGGACAGCCATACAGGGCCTTGGCCCTTACGACACCCGCGTACAGTCTCCGACACGAGTCGCGCGGCCCACCAATGTTGGGCGTTATGCGACTTAGTGCGGTTGCCGTCGCTGTAAGTTTCGGCGCCAATGCTGAAAAATGCGCCTTGAAATTCCATCTGGAGTCGAGGACAAGGCCCAAATATTTGAGCCGAGTCCCGACCCCAATGGGTACTCCTCCTATCACAATTTGCGCGCCCGATGGTGGGGGCCTGCGCGGGCCGTGGAAGGCCATAGCTTCAGACTTGTCAAGGGCGACCCGCAGCCCCAATTCGCGAATGCGGGCCACCACTTGAGCTACACCTGCGGTGGCTTTAAGAGACGCCTCCCGAAAGTCCTTACCCGATGCTACGACGAGGGTGTCGTCCGCGTAGCATAAAACTTGCACACCGCGGATCAACACCCCCCGTAGGACTTTGTCGTACCCGATGTTCCACAGGAGTGGGCCTAGAACCGACCCCTGCGGAACACCGCATCTGACCTGATGTCTGCACCACTCATCCCTGCTAGGATAGATAATATGTCGGTTACTGAGATAATCGGCAATAGTCTTTATGAGGTAAGACGGCACTCGATGGTAATGGAGGCCGTGAATTATCGCGTCCCAGGGCAGGGTGTTGAATGCGTTCGCAATGTCAAGAGACACCGCGATCACCACCCCACCCTTTGACACCGTTTCTTCAGAAATGCCCCTGAGGCGGGCAATAGCGTCGATGGTGGACCTTCTCTGCCGGAAGCCAAATTGGCAGTCCGACAGGTCCGGCCCATCAGATGTTAATTGACGCGCTATACGCGTTGCTATGACGCGTTCGAATAGTTTGCCCGCCTCGTTGAGCAATACAATTGGCCTGTATGCAGATGGTGATTCCGCAGGCTTTCCATCCTTGCGAAGCAGGACCAATCGCCCCGTTTTCCAATTTTTGGGGAATATCCCATCCCTTAGACATTCGGTCATTAGAGTCCGAAGTCTCTCGTCTAGTCCGAACCGCAGCGATAGGGCCAGCACTTTCCCGTGGAGACCGTCCGGTCCCGGCGCAGTCTTCTTCGCTGTCAACCTATCCACTGCGGCATCGAGCTCCGCCTCGGACACCTCGGGCACCTCGATCCCCCGGGCGTCTTCGGCAGGTCTCCTGGTCCATTCCGATGTTGAAGTCGAAGGGGATAGGCACGGCGGGAACAGCGCCGCCACGACTGTGGACAGTAGCGACGGCTCCATTCCGGCCGTTACGGGCGGGGCCCAGGGACGCAGTTTGGTCATGACCGCTTTATACGGCCGTCCCCAGGGATCGAGTTCCAGGGTGGAAAGGAACTCTTCCCACGCCCGCTCCTTCGCTTCACCGATCTCCTTTTTGAGGGTCTTTTTTGCTCGCTGGAACTCAGCACGCAATCGAACCTCTTCCTCTCCCCCAATTACCGCACGTCTTCTTCGTCTGTATCGTCTAAGGCGCCTACGTGCCGCCGAACAGACCTTGCGAAGTCGGTCCAGCTCCGCAGACCACCAATAGGTATGGTCGCGGCGTGGCATTGGTCGGGACTTAGCCATGGAGGCGCTCGAGATGTTGTTGAACGACTCCGCCAGCCGAACCGACTCCTCGTCCACCGTCCTTGTACCGGTGGCAGAACACCAGGACTCGACAATTGTGGCCACTTCTAGAACGTCCCTGTCAAGTGATTTGAGGGCCCATTTGGGGCCAACTTCTTCGGGAATGTGTTCGGGAACCGGAGGCACCGACGACAAGGGGCAGACGCTCATACGGATATACCGATGGTCTGAGAGCGTTTCCACCCCTGTCATCACTCTCCAGTCCCTAACACGTTGGGCGAGGGCGGGAGTCGCGAAGGTGATGTCCACTACCGATCCGCCTTGTTCTCTGATGCAGGTGTGTGCCGTGCCTATGTTTAGTGGGACCAAATTAAGTTCCGCCAGCCACTCTAGGACGATGTCACCCCGGGCGTCAGTCACCGAGGATCCCCATACCGTAGATTTGGCATTGAGATCCCCGGCGACCAGCACGTTCAGCGGGCTACACCATCGGATCAAAGATGTTAGATCGCTCAGAAAAATTTCAAATTCCGGGAGTGGCCGGTTCGGAGAGAAATAAACCCCCACCACAGCCAGATTTTCAAACTTGGCGGCCACACAACCGCGGCCGCGTCTCGTCGCTCCGATGTTTAGTGGCGAATCATTATTGGCCGAGACGACGATGGCGACCAAGCCGTCTCCATCGCCAACCCAATCAGTCCTGTTAGGGACCAGGTATGGCTCCGCTGCAATTCCTACGTTGATACCCCACTGCGCCAGACTCTGGTTGTAAAGGTCCTGAGCTCTGGCGCAGTGGTTTAAGTTGGATTGTAAAATTTGTAGGGCCATCCTAATTGTCTACAATCGCTTCGGTCTCCATTGCCTCCCCGCTTTGCTGGGGGGGTACCTTATTTCGTGGTACTCTCTTGGGCACCCGTTTTTTAGGGGCCGAGCATGACGGTCCACCCAGTCGGTGTTCCGATTTTTTACCCAGTGCAGAGCAGATACTGCACTGGGGCTTGTCTGTACATTCAGCTGCCCTGTGGCCGGGTTTCCCGCAGCGCAGGCACAGCTGACTCCTGTCTTCGGCCGAGCAGCGACCCGCGACGTGTCCACTCTCGAGACACCTGTAACACCTCAGGTCTCGAGGTTTTTGTATCGCGACGCGTGCCGCCACCCAACCGATAAGCATCCTTCCCTTTGTTAGCTTCATTGCGGCCTCGACTGGACATGTGACCCAGGCCGTGAACAGCCCGCTTCTATCCGGGCGGACGCCGCTCACCCGCACGTGATCCGCCGGACATTCGCCCTTGGAGGAGACCGCCTTCTTGACGTCATCTGCGGTTACCGAGTCGTCCAGACCAGAGATCCGGACGCTCGTGGACCTGTAGGGTCTGGCGATTTTAATGCCATCCCTATTCAACGCCTCCTGCAACTTCTTTGCGAGGTTATCTGCAACTTCATCCTTTCCGGTTCCGGGGATCTGCAAGATTGCAGCCCCGGTGACACCTCGACGGAACCTGACCGACTCTAGGCCAAGGCCATTAAGGTCCACCTTTTGTCTGGCTTCCCTCATGACATCGGCGTAGGTCAGTCCCTTCTCCTCCGCGTCCTTTGTCAATGTTATCGTCACTGCCGACGATCGGGGCGTCTTGAGTTTGGGCGTTTTACCCGAACGCGACTGCACCCGAGATCTCTTTTTGTTTTCCTGCGCCTGAAGCGCCTTCGATTTTGACGGAGGCGCCTTAGATTGCGCCTTTTCCTTTTCTGGACGTCCCCTTTTGCCCACTTTCACCCAAGCACTTTCTTGAGTTTCGGGATTTGGTGGGCGAGAGGGGAGGTTCTTTTGGGAGGGGGCAGTTGGAACAGGTGGGTGTGAGGTGTTTGAGGTGGACGGAACCACCGACGATACCCCTCCACTTTTTTCAGCTGTCTTCTCCTTTTTCTTCTGTTTTTGCTTTTTATTGACCTTCTTCTTTTCTGTTTCAGGTACAGCATCCATGTCCATGGCATTCACCTCCGGAGTCGCGTGAGCAGCATCCGGGGACGGTGCACGGGCCGCTGGAGCAGCAGGTAAGTTTTTTGCTATGTCCTTATTATTCTTCTTCTTGTCCGCCGCTAAGGGGGGACGGAGTCGCGGCGCGGGCATGAGCCGCGGCTCCAGCCCCTCGAAGCGAGCGTTCATTCTGGCGCCGATATTATTGTAGATTCGGGCCTCAAACTCTTCCATGTTAGGTATTTGCGCCTGCGGCGGGGGACTCTTCAGGACCTGGAGTTGAAGCTCCTTCATTTGGCCCTGTATTTCCCCTAACTGCTGGCGGAGACGCTCGTTGTCCTCGCGCAGCACCCGCGTTTCCTCTGAGAGGGTCTGCTGCGCGAGCACTAGGGAATCTTCTTTTATAGCCTTTGCGGCATCTTTTAGGGCGCGCACAAAGGTCCCCTTCAGATTGGAGGAACCCCTGGCCACCTTGTTCACTATTTCGAGGCTTGCCTCGATCCTCTTCAGCACAACAGTCGTCGTGTCTGGTCCGGTGTTCATAGCAGACCCGCTCGGAGCCGCCTCTGACCCAACCGTCAGCGACAGCGCCGACCGGGTTCTGCGGGCCTCCGCCACCGAGTCCATTAACTCAGCCTCGGCGCGGGCTTTGAGCTCTTCATCTTTGGCCTTCAGATATAGCTGTTTGGCCGCTGCAAGGCCGACGTAATCTCCAGTTGTTGGAGGCCTGCCTCGCCCTCTTCTCTTTCGCTCTGTGGAGGCGGGGGTGTCTGTGGAACTACCCCCACTCTCGCTCTCTCTTCCCCTTTTCGATCCGGGTCTTAAGTCCCAGAACCGGTTCGGACTTGCGTCCAACGACTCCACTGATCCGAATCGGTTCGCCGAGGCTGTGGACGACACACTAACCATCGACGAATCCGAGTCGGACAACCGCGCCACCGCGCCTTCAACCGCTGAGGATGGTACCGGGGTCGGAGTCCGGTCCAGCACCACTCGCAGCTCCCTATCTTTCACACTCTCCTTCCCAACTTCAACATTTAATTTTAATTTATTTTTATTTTGGATCATTATCATACGAGGGGTGTGGCTCCCCACTCCTGAGTATGAGGAGCCACGTAATACTTCTTGGGGGAAATAAAACGTCCACCCGAGCGGAGACCCCGCGCCCGGGTAACCCAAATGCCGCCTGGAGGTTGGGAGGTGTCCAGGGGTTGGCCACTAGTGGCCCGACAGACTGGCCGAGCACCCACTCCCCCTGCGGGAGAGCGGGGGTGCAGCGCCGCGCAAGGCCCCTCAGGGCGCCCCAACGCATGCACATTCAGGGTTTTTTATTGTGGTTATTCCTTCCACTTGGGCCGGCCGATTAAGGCGAGCCCCCTGGCCCAATGCGATCCGCGAGACATGTCCACGTCAACCACAAAGGGTAACAGGTTTGCCCGACGGGGGGTCTGCAATAGACCCCTAACCGACGACGACATCTCGCCGCCGCGGCCCGCCGCGCCGCGGTACTACCACAACCGCTACAGCCGTGATGTACACACCACCATACTACGCTGCAAAGCAGCCGCTGGTTTTGAAAACCTCTCCAACTCGCGCTTGAGACGCGTTCGGCCCATCAGCCGTCTCCATTGTCCGGCTCCCGTGTCGTCTTCGGAAGCCGAACTCCCTGTTCGCTTCACCGGTTCGTTGAAAGTATCGCAGAATTAGTCCACAGACAACCTAAGACTTTGAAAACTAACAACTCGCCGGCTACTGAGCCCCCCCGGCACGACAAGCCCAGGGAACCGCAGGAATGACCATCTGCGGTGGGGGGGAACCTAACCTAACCTAACCTAACCTTTTTTTTTTTTTTTTTTTTTTTTTTTTTTTTTTTTTTTTTTTTTTTTTTTTTTTTTTTTTTTTTTTTTTTTTTTTTTTTTTTTTTTTTTTTTTTACATGGAGAATCATCTAATGATCCCTGAGTCTCCGGGGGGAGACGTCAGGCGATGCCGGACTCACAGTGCCCTGGACTCCGAAGAGTCAAAGCGGGCCCCGTGCCTACCGACTAAACTCCATGGTGTTCCTCTCGTCGTCTTGTAGCGTCGGGGTCGCGTGGACTCTCGTAAACTCCGCTTCCCCGACGACGACCCTGCCCTCTTAACGGACGCTAGTCCCCCCCTCAGTGTGGTGCCGAAACACCAAACACTCACACTGGAGCCATCTACGGAGCGAGTCGCTTACCCCCGCGCTCCCCGCTCTTGGCTCTGGACGGGAAGAGATGTTCATTCCCGTCCAACGCGGCAGAGGCAAGAGCCCCCGCCACGCTCCCCTTTAAGAACGAGCCGATGCCCACTAAGAAGTGGACATCGGCACGACCACGTCTTCACCGACCGTCACATCTGGGCCAGAAGACCCAGGAACCGCCGAAGCGGGACGACGCCTCCGACGTTTCCCTCTTCTCCTCCCCCTCTTTTGCCGGCCAGAAGACCGGGCAGTCGAGCA
Organism: Anthocharis cardamines; assembly: GCA_905404175.1. NCBI lineage: Eukaryota > Metazoa > Arthropoda > Insecta > Lepidoptera > Pieridae > Anthocharis > Anthocharis cardamines. The sequence goes on along the minus strand of FR989972.1, from coordinate 8,940,373 downwards.
CGACTTGGCTCCCACCCGGTGATCCGCCGGCTTCCCGGCCGCAGCACAGACTGCGCAGTGCGGCGCCGCGGAGCAGACGTTGGACTTGTGTCCAGCCTGCCCACAGCGATAGCAGAGGCCGGTCCGATCAACGGTAGATCGGCACTGCTCCCGTACATGCCCCTCCTCTAGGCAACGGAAGCAGCGCAACGGCCTCTGTTCCAACACGCGCACGCGTGCCTCGGTCCAGCCAAGCTGAATTTTGCCGCCCTCTGCAGCAATTTTATTGACGGCCGCCACCGGGCAATTGGCCCAGACTGTTCCAATGCCGGAGCGGCCGCGACGGATGGTCCCCACGACGACTTCTGCGGGCGAGCAGCCTCCTGCTTTGCCCACAGCCGTCGTTACTTCCTCCCACGTTATCGTCTCATCCAGCCCGATGATGCGCAGGTTTGCGCACTTCACGGGCCGGGAGACGAGGACGTCTTCGGGGTCAAATATCTCCCGGAATTTCCCGGCCAGAGTGTCGGCCAACACGCCGGCATCCTCGCCGGGAATTTCAAGGATCCTGGACCCCGATAGCGTCTGCCGAATGCTGATCGACGAAATGCCTAAGGCCCTTATGTCAATCTCCTCCTTGGCTTTTTTCATCAGCGAGGCGTAGGTGCATCCCTTCGCTACGCCGCCCGGCTGCAGCTTATACACCACAGCCGCCGACTTGGGCGGACGCAGCTTCGGTTGTTTAGGCCCTTGCGCCTGCCGCTGCTTCCCCTTTCCTTTCGCGCCTCTCCTCGCCACAACACTCCATGGCTCATCGAGAGCCGATGGGGCGGGCGGTAGGGGTCGGGGACCGGTTGTGCTGGTCTCCCCGTCCTTTACTGTCTTGCTCCTCTTGCCCCGGGCCTTCCTGGCTTTGGGCTGTTTGGTCTCCGCTGCGGGCTGGGTTTGAGCCGTCGGCTTCTCACTCACTGCCCGCCCGGCCTTGGAAGCGGAGCCAGACCTCGTCGTCCTCTCAAAGTTGGCGCTGGTGTTATTGCGCTGCGCACTGGTGTTAGTCAAGTCGCCACGGAGGGGCGGCCTGGTGCGCTCTTTCGGGAGCCGCGTCTCAATATTGTCCAAGCGAGCTTCCACTCTGCTCAGAAATGAGCGCAACTCCTCCGTCATTCCCACTGGTTGTAGCGGTGGTGGCGCGACCGGCATCGGAGGGGCAATGGCAGCCACCCTATTCTGCACGATCTCGCGCCTCATCTGTTCCACCTGAGTTTTGAGGGCTATGATCTCCGCCCTGAGTGTCTGATTCTCAGACTGCAGCTTCGCCGTCTCGAAGTTGGCGGAGCGGTCTAAAAGGCTGCTGGCCGCGTCCATTATCGCGGCACTGGCGTCCTTGAGATCTCTAACGTAGGTGCCCTTGAGGTTCTTGCTCTTTAAGCCAATCCGCAAGATCTTTGCCGCCTCGTTGTTAATAAGCTCACCAAGCTCGTGCGCCGACATCTGGGCCGGCAGACGAATCGGGGCTGGTGGCGTGCTTGGTGATGACCTTCGGATTGGGGAAGGCCTCCGCTGTGGTGCGGAGCTGCTCCCTGCCTCTTTGCGCTGCGCTGACTCTTCACGAGCGGCGCGCTTTTCGGCTCTCGCCTTACCCAGGCCGATGTACTTGCCATGGGTCGGCGGCCGTCCCCTTCTTGCAGTTGTAACTTTAGGGGGGTTTGAGATACCCTCCCCCTCAGCCTCACTGCCTTCCGTCTCTCTCTGCCTTTTTCGAAAGTGCTTTGCGATGATTTCGTCGACGGTCTCGTCCAAAAGCTGGGAGTCACTGTCGGTGAGATCATCGCTATCAATGTTCCTTAGTTCGATTGCCAATTGTCGTCGGGTTTCCTCATCATCTTCTTCGTCTTGTCGGAGTTTGCCCCCCCCCAGAGTACGGTGGGGCTTTTGCGGCGGCTCTTCCGAGCGGCCGGCGGGATTTGACCCGCCTGGGGTAGTTTTACCAGTATTTGACTCCATACTTGCTTTTGTGTTTTAACAGGTGGTCGCTCCCCCTGTAGCGTCCTAGGGACCGGACTCCCTCCGGCCACTCACCCTATCGCCGGACGCCTAAAACTTAGGGTTAGGGGCCCGCCGTCAATTCGACGGACCTCGCCGGCCTTGAAGGCCAGCCATACCACGCGCATGAAGCGCCGCTGGGCCATATGAAATGGCCCCCTACTGGGCCGCATCACCGGGTCTTCTTTGCAGAAAGAAGAACCGGGAGCGGCCTCTTTAGACGAGTCTTACCGGGCCATCCAACAGGATGAACCGGCAACACCCGCCCTCCAATTCGCGACCACCGGGTCATAAGGCAAGACTAGTGACGACGTTGTGCCGCCCCTAGTAAAGTCCTGAAACCCAGCGGTTCGGGCCCCCCCGGCACGACAAGCCTTGGGTCCGCGGGAATGGACATCCGCGGTGGGGGGGAAAAAGTTTAGTCAACTTAATGACACCACTCATGTTAGTTATCCACCTTTCGTGCCGTCTGCACAGGTTTCAAACTTCCACCACAGTTTATGTTATTCACCCTTCCGGGCTTCAAACATCCCTCAAGTTTCTCAAACATTGATCACAATTTATTATAACACTTTTAAAAGCGAATAACACATAGTGACCAACCCGGGAATCGAACCCAGGACGTATGCTCTTACGGATGAACGTGCGACCGCAAGGCTACATACGCTGTTAACCTAACCTAACCTAACCTAACCTTTTTTTTTTTTTTTTTTTTTTTTTTTTTTTTTTTTTTTTTTTTTTTTTTTTTTTTTTTTTTTTTTTTTACATGGAGAATCATCTAATGATCCCTGAGTCTCCGGGGGGAGACGTCAGGCGATGCCGGACTCACAGTGCCCTGGACTCCGAAGAGTCAAAGCGGGCCCCGTGCCTACCGACTAAACTCCATGGTGTTCCTCTCGTCGTCTTGTAGCGCCGGGGTCGCGTGGACTCTCGTAAACTCCGCTTCCCCGACGACGACCCTACCCTCTTAACGGACGCTAGTCCCCCCCTCAGTGTGGTGCCGAAACACCAAACACTCACACTGGAGCCATCTACGGAGCGAGTCGCTTACCCCCGCGCTCCCCGCTCTTGGCTCTGGACGGGAAGAGATGTTCATTCCCGTCCAACGCGGCAGAGGCAAGAGCCCCCGCCACGCTCCCCTTTAAGAACGAGCCGATGCCCACTAAGAAGTGGACATCGGCACGACCACGTCTTCACCGACCGTCACATCTGGGCCAGAAGACCCAGGAACCGCCGAAGCGGGACGACGCCTCCGACGTTTCCCTCTTCTCCTCCCCCTCTTTTGCCGGCCAGAAGACCGGGCAGTCGAGCACGACTTGGCTCCCACCCGGTGATCCGCCGGCTTCCCGGCCGCAGCACAGACTGCGCAGTGCGGCGCCGCGGAGCAGACGTTGGACTTGTGTCCAGCCTGCCCACAGCGATAGCAGAGGCCGGTCCGATCAACGGTAGATCGGCACTGCTCCCGTACATGCCCCTCCTCTAGGCAACGGAAGCAGCGCAACGGCCTCTGTTCCAACACGCGCACGCGTGCCTCGGTCCAGCCAAGCTGTATTTTGCCGCCCTCTGCAGCAATTTTATTGACGGCCGCCACCGGGCAATTGGCCCAGACTGTTCCAATGCCGGAGCGGCCGCGACGGATGGTCCCCACGACGACTTCTGCGGGCGAGCAGCCTCCTGCTTTGCCCACAGCCGTCGTTACTTCCTCCCACGTTATCGTCTCATCCAGCCCGATGATGCGCAGGTTTGCGCACTTCACGGGCCGGGAGACGAGGACGTCTTCGGGGTCGAATATCTCCCGGAACTTCCCGGCCAGAGTGTCGGCCAACACGCCGGCATCCTCGCCGGGAATTTCAAGGATCCTGGACCCCGATAGCGTCTGCCGAATGCTGATCGACGTAATGCCTAAGGCCCTTATGTCAATCTCCTCCTTGGCTTTTTGCATCAGCGAGGCGTAGGTGCATCCCTTCGCAACGCCGCCCGGCTGCAGCTTATACACCACAGCCGCCGACTTGGGCGGACGCAGCTTCGGTTGTTTAGGCCCTTGCGCCTGCCGTTGCTTCCCCTTTCCTTTCGCGCCTCTCCTCGCCACAACACTCCATGGCTCATCAAGAGCCGAAGGGGCGGGCGGTAGGGGTCGGGGACCGGTTGTGCTGGTCTCCCCGTCCTTTACTGTCTTGCTCCTCTTGCCCCGGGCCTTCCTGGCTTTGGGCTGTTTGGTCTCCGCTGCGGGCTGGGTTTGAGCCGTCGGCTTCTCACTCACTGCCCGCCCGGCCTTGGAAGCGGAGCCAGACCTCGTCGTCCTCTCAAAGTGAGCGCTGGTGTTGTCGCGCTGCGCACTGGTGTTAATCAAGTCGCCACGAAGGGGCGGCCTGGCGCGCTCTTTCGGGAGCCGCGTCTCAATATTATCCAAGCGAGCTTCCACTCTACTCAGAAATGAGCGCAGCTCCTCCGTCATTCCCACTGGTTGTAGCGGTGGTGGCGCGACCGGCATCGGGGGGGCAATGGCAGCCACCCTATTCTGCACGATCTCGCGCCTCATCTGTTCCACCTGAGTTTTGAGGGCTATGATCTCCGCCCTGAGTGTCTGATTCTCAGACTGCAGCTTCGCCGTCTCGAAGTTGGCGGAGCGGTCTAAAAGGCTGCTGGCCGCGTCCATTATCGCGGCACTGGCGTCCTTGAGATCTCTAACGTAGGTGCCCTTGAGGTTCTTGCTCTTTAAGCCAATCCGCAAGATCTTTGCCGCCTCGTTGTTAATAAGCTCACCGAGCTCGTGCGCCGACATCTGGGCCGGCAGACGAATCGGGGCTGGTGGCGGCGTGCTTGGTGATGACCTTCGGATTGGGGAAGGCCTCCGCTGTGGTGCGGAGCTGCTCCCTGCCTCTTTGCGCTGCGCTGACTCTTCACGAGCGGCGCGCTTTTCGGCTCTCGCCTTACCCAGGCCGATGTACTTGCCATGGGTCGGCGGCCGTCCCCTTCTTGCAGTTGTAACTTTAGGGGGGTTTGAGATACCCTCCCCCTCAGCCTCACTGCCTTCCGTCTCTCTCTGCCTTTTTCGAAAGTGCTTTGCGATGATTTCGTCGACGGTCTCGTCCAAAAGCTGGGAGTCACTGTCGGTGAGATCATCGCTATCAATGTTCCTTAGATCGATTGCCAATTGTCGTCGGGTTTCCTCATCATCTTCTTCGTCTTGTCGGAGTTTGCCCCCCCCCAGAGTACGGTGGGGCTTTTGCGGCGGCTCTTCCGAGCGGCCGGCGGGATTTGACCCGCCTGGGGTAGTTTTACCAGTATTTGACTCCATACTTGCTTTTGTGTTTTAACAGGTGGTCGCTCCCCCTGTAGCGTCCTAGGGACCGGACTCCCTCCGGCCACTCACCCTATCGCCGGACGCCTAAAACTTAGGGTTAGGGGCCCGCCGTCAATTCGACGGACCTCGCCGGCCTTGAAGGCCAGCCATACCACGCGCATGAAGCGCCGCTGGGCCATATGAAATGGCCCCCTACTGGGCCGCATCACCGGGTCTTCTTTGCAGAAAGAAGAACCGGGAGCGGCCTCTTTAGACGAGTCTTACCGGGCCATCCAACAGGATGAACCGGCAACACCCGCCCTCCAATTCGCGACCACCGGGTCATAAGACAAGACTAGTGACGACGTTGTGCCGCCCCTAGTAAAGTCCTGAAACCCGGCGGTTCGGGCCCCCCCGGCACGACAAGCCTTGGGTCCGCGGGGATGGACATCCGCGGTGGGGGGGAACCTAACCTAACCTAACCTAACCTAACCTAACCTTTTTTTTTTTTTTTTTTTTTTTTTTTTTTTTTTTTTTTTTTTTTTTTTTTTTTTTTTACCGTCAGGAAACCCATTTACAGGCCCCCGCGTCGGGGCAGATGGTGGAATGACGCGGGGAGTGTGGGGGTCGGGACTAGAAGAGTCACCCCTACCCACTAAAACCTGACAGCCCCTCTGTTTTCCGCCTTGTTAGGGCGCACGGGATCACTTGTGCAGACTACCGTGGCCCTGGCGAGTGGTAGTTGAACTACCTCCACCTTACGGAGGCGCCAGGAGATGGGCGTACCGTCTCCTGCGCACTCCTCGACGCTTTTGCCTGATCGTGTCGGCAGCGGCGTCTTCTTCCCTACTGCGTTCTGCAGTTTCTTTCTGCGACATTATAGTTTCGCAGAAGACTAACATTGCCGTCCAGGATCTGTCACTTCCGAGCATAGCAGCGATGATTGCTGGGAGTGACAGATCTGTCCCAACTACAGACGTCAGGTCATGGCGCGGGCGCGTCCATGCCGGACAGTCATCAATGTTGTGCTGGGCCGTGTCATCCGCAGCACCGCACTCATGGCATCTAGGAGTGGCTTCTCTTTTGGCCACTCGGTGTAGATAGTGGCCGAAGCATCCATGTCCCGAGATTATTTGGGCGAGCCTATAGCTCATGCCTCCTCTTTTTCGATCCACCCATGTTTCAAGAACTGGGCGGATGGCCTCGATGGTTCGGAGGCCGGCCGACGGTGTGGTAAGGTCGGTTTTCCATCGACGCATCACCTCTTTTTGCGCGAGGAGTCTTATGCGCGCAGTCTCTTCGGAGCTGGGGAAGGAGCCTTGGGACTTTTTCTCAGCTCGGAAGCGGTAGACTGCTGAGAGCACCTCCGCCTCAAGTTCCCACGGTGGGGTACCTGCCATTACGCAGGCTGCCTCAAAGGACACTGTACGATAGCAGCGGGATGCCCTAACTGCTACGATCCGTTGGGGTCTTCGTAGCAGTCTTCTGTTATGGGTGGTGAGGGCATCCTCCCATATTGGGGCACCGTACAGTGCCATGCTGCGAACAACGCCGGAATAAAGCCTACGACAGGCACCCCCCGGGCCGCCCACGTTTGGTAAGAGCCGTCCCAACGCAGCTGCCGATTTGACCAGTTTGGGGCCAAGAGTCTTGAAGTGCTCCTCAAACTTCCATTGGCCGTCGAGTGTGAGGCCAAGGTACTTCATCTTGGCCCTCACCGGGATGGTGGTATTCCCCACAGTTATTGACGCCCCGGGAGGGGGCCCTTTTCTGGGGCCATGAAACAGTATGACCTCAGTTTTACTAAGGGCAACCTTTAGACCTATCCTCTCTATTCTGTCCACGACCAGGGTGGTCCCCACCGCCGCAAGTCTAGCCACCTCCTCGTAGGATTTTTCCCGGGCCACGACAAGGGTGTCGTCCGCATAGCAATAGATGCGCATCCTTGGAAGGAGAGCACCGCGGAGCACCCAGTCGTAACCCAGGTTCCATAGCAGTGGCCCAAGGACAGAACCTTGTGGCACACCGCACCGCATCGGTCTTCGCTTCATGGCGCCAGTTGCGTCGACGTATACTACGTAGCGCTCTTGTAGGTCCACGCAGGAGTTGCTGGAGATATTTGGGTACTCCGTGGAACCTAAGAGCCTCCAAAACAGCCTCAAAGGGGAGGCTGTTAAAAGCATTGGCGATGTCCAAGGACACCGCCATTGCCCTGTCTCCTTGATCTATTGCCTCCTTGGTGAAGGCTTTTAGAGCAGATATGGCGTCAATTGTGGAACGCTTGGCTCTGAAGCCATACTGCTCGTCGGCTAAGTCTGGTCCTATGGTGGTAATGTGCTGGGTGATTCGCGAGACGATAATACGCTCCAGCATTTTTCCGGCTTCGTCCAGGAGGACTATTGGCCTATAGGCCGACGAGGTATCAGGGGATTTTCCCTCCTTCTGGATAAGACACAGACGGCCGCTCTTCCACTGCCTGGGAAACTGGCCAGAACGAAGAGAGAGGTCGAACACGGCCCGCAATTGGCCTCCTAGATGTTCTAAGGCAATTGCCAAGACCCGACCATGAACCCCGTCTGGACCTGGGGCAGTTTTCTTCTTCTTGAGGCGGTCGACCGCCATGCTCATCTCCAGATCTGTCACCGGAGGGATTTCGGTGTCCTCACTTTGGTTTTCTGAGGAGGAGACCATACTGGGGATTCTGACTTCGGGAGCGTCAGGGAACAGCTCCGTCACAACCCTCTCCACAAAGTCCTGCTGAAGGGTCTCAATTAGGGGGGCACCCATCCCTCGGATCTTGTCTCGCACGGAGCGATATGGGCGTCCCCATGGGTCTCGGTTAAGGCCCTCCAGCAGATCCTCACGTGCTTTGCCTTTGGAGAGGCTAATGGCCAGCTGGAGTGCCTTCTTGTCCGCCATATAGGAGTCTCGAAGGGGACCCTCTTCACTGGGGTCCTTTTGTCGCCTGCGTCGATAGCGGAGGTAGGCCCTCCGTGAGGCGCAGCTGGTTATTCGGAGCTCGGCTATTTCCTGGGACCACCAGTAGACGGCCCTTCGCGGGGGGGGACACCCCCTGACCTTCGGCATAGAAGCGTTGCAAACTTCCACCATTGCGCGGCTAAAGACGCTGGCGGCCTCGTCGACCTCGACTGGCAGAGTGGTTGGGGCGCACCAGGCCTGCCCTATTGCCGACTCTTCCGCAAGATCGCGGTTTAGGCGGCTTTGCGCCCAGCGCGGGAAGACCTGTCGGTTGCGGAGCGCATCACTTGTTCCGGAGGATGTAGAGACCTCAAACCTTATGTAAAGATGGTCTGAGAGGGTCTCTACATCCTCTTCTACCCTCCAGTGGTGCACCATTTGTGCGATCGTAGGTGAAGACAGGGAGACATCGACTCTGGATTCTCCCTGCGGTCTCACGCAGGTGGGAACGCTTCCTTTGTTCAGGAATGAGAGGCCGACTTCGACTGCCCATTCCTCTAGAGCTGCTCCTCTGGGTTCTGTGCGGATATCGCCCCAGCTTTGCGATCTGGCGTTCAAGTCGCCGAGAACGATGACAGGCTCCGGATGAGCTCGTCTTACCGCCAGACCTAGAGCATCGAGGTGGTCCTCGAAGTCTGTCAATGGCTTATTGGGGGAAAAGTATGTACCAACGACCACAAATTCCCTCCACTTTACCACGACATACCCGGCCCCTCTTTCTCTGACTGTCATCGGAGGGCTTCCGGGCCTGGTGAGGATGACCACAGAGTTGTTATGGTCCCCGGCCCAGTGCGACTGCGGGGCAACAAAATATGGTTCAGCAGCTACCACAAGATCAACATTCCACTCCGCCATTGTCTGAAGTAGTAGGTCTTGAGACCCGGCGGAGTGGTTGACGTTCGTCTGGAGGAAGTTGAATATGGACTTCTTAACCATTATTCGGACATATTGGTTTCCTCCGACGCCGCCGAGCGTGCTGGGACTGGTGGCGCTTTGGCCTTGTTGGCCGCCCTATTTTTGGTGGGGGGAGGGTTACACGTCCTTCCCCCCATTACATGGTTCGCTGGTTTCCCAGCATCCATACATATTGCGCAGTGCGCTTCCGCTGTGCATGCTGGGGATTTGTGCCCTGCCTTCCCGCATCTGAAACAGAGACCGCTTCTGTCCACAGTCGATGTGCACTTGTCGCGGGTGTGACCCACTCCAAGGCACTTATAGCATCTCATGGGGCGGGCTTCCAGCTGTTGGACTCGTACTGAGCTCCAGCCGATGAGCAGGCGCCCCCCCTCCACTAGCTTTTTGGCCGCGAGAACTGGACACTGCATCCGTATGGATCCAGATCCTCCTGGACCGAATCGCAGAGGACTGGTTTTTATGGCCTCTCGGGGACATCCCCCCTTGGTCGCGACCGCCGAAATCACCTCCTCGGGAGTGACGGAGTCGTCCAGACCGCTGATCTGGAGTTCAGCCAGCTTCTGGGGTCTGTCTACCCTAGCTACGTCACCCAGAACTCCTCGTAGTTTTTCTGCAAGCTGGTCTGCTTTGTCTTCTGTTTGGGAGCCCGGGATTTCGATAATCCGTGCTCCAGTGGCCGCCTGCCTGATTCTGATCTGGTTAATACCTAGATCAGAGAGGGCCACCCCGCCTCTGGCTTTTGCTATTGTCTCCGCATATGTCATCCCTTTTTCAGATGCCTCTTTTTGCAGGGTGATTACTACAGCCGAGGAGCGCGGAGCCATAAGCTTCTTCACCTTAGGGTTAGCAGAAGGCCCCGGTGCCTTCGGCTGTTTCCTCGATGTCTTGGGTATGGCCGCTGGGGTTGGGGTCGATACCGTCTTTTTCCCCTTTCCCTTGCCTTTACGGACAACAGTGGCCCAGCTCCCGCCTTCTTCGCGGGGAGCAGCCGGCGCCTGTGTTTGCAAAGGGACAGCCTCTTGCGACAAAGTGGCGGGCACCTCGGCTTGGGGGGGCTTCTTCCCCTTCCTCCCTTGTTGTTTTGGCGGGACTACTGCCGCTGCCACTGAAACGGTCTTGGACGAACCAGCCTCTCTGGTGTCTCGAGACGATGCGAGGGGTGGACGGAGCACCTTGGCAGGCAAGAGACGGTCTTGGATCCCGGCCAGTTTCGCGTCCATCATTTGCCCTACTGAGCGCATCATTCCGCCTTGTATCTCCTCTGCAAATAATTTAAGCACCTCCCTATCGGACAGAGCCTTCTCTGGGGCGGCCGCCTCTGCAGAGCGAGCAAGCGACGGCGAGGTTCTTTCGGAGAACTCTCGGCGTATTGCCTTGAGTTCTTTTTCCAGGTCTGCGATATGCGCCTTCATTCTGGAGTTATCCAGCTGGAGACGGCGTGTCTCTTCCTCTACTGAACGGCGGGAGAGATTGTTAATCATCTCCCGCATGTCCTTGGCCGCTACTTTGAGATCCCTTATGTAATCTCCTTTTAAATTCCCTGATTTGAGGGCGATTTCGAGAATCCGCTCTGATCTTTTCAGAGCTCTCTCCTTAATTTCTGGGACTCCTAGCGTCTCCAGGTCCGCTTTTAAGGTCTCGTCCTCTACCGCTGGTGCAACCGCAGATTTAGGGACATCCTTACGGGTGGCCCGGCTGCGGAGCTGTCTCTCAAACGCCGCATCAACGGCGGAATCCTTCATATACTTCAAACTCATTTTGGCTTTGGAAAGCCCCTCTGTATGTTTGGCCGCCTTCTTTGGCGCGGCCGTTTTTTTGGCTATGGTGGTCTCGGTCTCCGTGTCGGAGCCCGAGGAACCCATGTCCGCTGGGGAAATTGAGAAAAACGACCGTTTTCGGGACGTTCCTACCTCTGAACAGCTAGAATCAGACGCCTCGCACTCCATTTCGTTATGAAAATAGAGAATGCTGGCGTGTCTAACATATATTTACAATTGAAAATAAAAATAACAACGATTACTCCACAGAAACATAATTAAAAACTACAATAACTAAAAATTTTCTTTGTTAATCTGATTTGTCAAAACCCTAAAACTAAACAAACCTTAGAAACTATAAGAAAATCTTAAAATTATAGAAATAAAATTATGTACAAACAAAGAGACGGCTAAGCCTGATAAGGCCTTGCCAAAACTAAATCAATATTGACACCCACAAAATATTTACAATGAAATTAAAAATCGAAAGGTCATCTAAATAAACGAAAAATTCTCAAGAAATTAAAAACTTAAAATAAATTGTTTAATCCTAAAAGAGGTCCGCCGGAACGAATTATTAGAGTCCTAACAATTGTTCCGCGTCCAACGACACCACAAACGTAAGGATAGCCCACTGTTAAGTCACAATTGTACCTTCTCTAAAAAGTCAAAAAGTTTAGTCAACTTAATGACACCACTCATGTTAGTTATCCACCTTTCGTGCCGTCTGCACAGGTTTCAAACTTCCACCACAGTTTATGTTATTCACCCCTTCCGGGCTTCAAACATCCCTCAAATTTCTCAAACATTGATCACAATTTATTATAACACTTTTTAAAAGCGAATAGCACATAGTGACCAACCCGGGAATCGAACCCAGGACGTATGCTCTTACGGATGAACGTGCGACCGCAAGGCTACATACGCTGTTAAAAGTTTAGTCAACTTAATGACACCACTCATGTTAGTTATCCACCTATTAGCCGTCTGCCCAGGTTTCAAACTTCCACCACAATTTTATGTTATTCACCCTTCCGGGCTTCAAACATCCCTCAAGTTTCTCAAACATTGATCACAATTTATTATAACACTTTTAAAAGCGAATAACACATAGTGACCAACCCGGGAATCGAACCCAGGACGTATGCTCTTACGGATGAACGTGCGACCGCAAGGCTACATACGCTGTTAAAAGTTTAGTCAACTTAATGACACCACTCATGTTAGTTATCCACCTTTCGTGCCGTCTGCACAGGTTTCAAACTTCCACCACAGTTTATGTTATTCACCCCTTCCGGGCTTCAAACATCCCTCAAATTTCTCAAACATTGATCACAATTTATTATAACACTTTTAAAAGCGAATAGCACATAGTGACCAACCCGGGAATCGAACCCAGGACGTATGCTCTTACGGATGAACGTGCGACCGCAAGGCTACATACGCTGTTTAAAAAGTTTTAGTCAACTTAATGACACCACTCATGTTAGTTATCCACCTATTAGCCGTCTGCCCAGGTTTCAAACTTCCACCACAGTTTATGTTATTCACCCTTCCGGGCTTCAAACATCCCTCAAATTTCTCAAACATTGATCACAATTTATTATAACACTTTTAAAAGCGAATAACACATAGTGACCAACCCGGGAATCGAACCCAGGACGTATGCTCTTACGGATGAACGTGCGACCGCAAGGCTACATACGCTGTTAAAAAGTTTAGTCAACTTAATGACACCACTCATGTTAGTTATCCACCTATTAGCCGTCTGCCCAGGTTTCAAACTTCCACCACAATTTTATGTTATTCACCCTTCCGGGCTTCAAACATCCCTCAAGTTTCTCAAACATTGATCACAATTTATTATAACACTTTTAAAAGCGAATAACACATAGTGACCAACCCGGGAATCGAACCCAGGACGTATGCTCTTACGGATGAACGTGCGACCGCAAGGCTACATACGCTGTTAAAAAAGTTTAGTCAACTTAATGACACCACTCATGTTAGTTATCCACCTATTAGCCGTCTGCCCAGGTTTCAAACTTCCACCACAGTTTTTATGTTATTCACCCTTCCGGGCTTCAAACATCCCTCAAATTTCTCAAACATTGATCACAATTTATTATAACACTTTTAAAAGCGAATAACACATAGTGACCAACCCGGGAATCGAACCCAGGACGTATGCTCTTACGGATGAACGTGCGACCGCAAGGCTACATACGCTGTTAAAAAAGTTTAGTCAACTTAATGACACCACTCATGTTAGTTATCCACCTTTCGTGCCGTCTGCACAGGTTTCAAACTTCCACCACAGTTTATGTTATTCACCCCTTCCGGGCTTCAAACATCCCTCAAATTTCTCAAACATTGATCACAATTTATTATAACACTTTTAAAAGCGAATAGCACATAGTGACCAACCCGGGAATCGAACCCAGGACGTATGCTCTTACGGATGAACGTGCGACCGCAAGGCTACATACGCTGTTAAAAGTTTAGTCAACTTAATGACACCACTCATGTTAGTTATCCACCTATTAGCCGTCTGCCCAGGTTTCAAACTTCCACCACAATTTTATGTTATTCACCCTTCCGGGCTTCAAACATCCCTCAAGTTTCTCAAACATTGATCACAATTTATTATAACACTTTTAAAAGCGAATAACACATAGTGACCAACCCGGGAATCGAACCCAGGACGTATGCTCTTACGGATGAACGTGCGACCGCAAGGCTACATACGCTGTTAAAAAGTTTAGTCAACTTAATGACACCACTCATGTTAGTTATCCACCTATTAGCCGTCTGCCCAGGTTTCAAACTTCCACCACAGTTTATGTTATTCACCCTTCCGGGCTTCAAACATCCCTCAAATTTCTCAAACATTGATCACAATTTATTATAACACTTTTAAAAGCGAATAACACATAGTGACCAACCCGGGAATCGAACCCAGGACGTATGCTCTTACGGATGAACGTGCGACCGCAAGGCTACATACGCTGTTAAAAGTTTAGTCAACTTAATGACACCACTCATGTTAGTTATCCACCTATTAGCCGTCTGCCCAGGTTTCAAACTTCCACCACAGTTTATGTTATTCACCCTTCCGGGCTTCAAACATCCCTCAAATTTCTCAAACATTGATCACAATTTATTATAACACTTTTTTTAAAAGCGAATAACACATAGTGACCAACCCGGGAATCGAACCCAGGACGTATGCTCTTACGGATGAACGTGCGACCGCAAGGCTACATACGCTGTTAAAGTTTAGTCAACTTAATGACACCACTCATGTTAGTTATCCACCTTTCGTGCCGTCTGCACAGGTTTCAAACTTCCACCACAGTTTATGTTATTCACCCCTTCCGGGCTTCAAACATCCCTCAAATTTCTCAAACATTGATCACAATTTATTATAACACTTTTAAAAGCGAATAGCACATAGTGACCAACCCGGGAATCGAACCCAGGACGTATGCTCTTACGGATGAACGTGCGACCGCAAGGCTACATACGCTGTTTAAAAAAGTTTAGTCAACTTAATGACACCACTCATGTTAGTTATCCACCTATTAGCCGTCTGCCCAGGTTTCAAACTTCCACCACAGTTTTTATGTTATTCACCCTTCCGGGCTTCAAACATCCCTCAAATTTCTCAAACATTGATCACAATTTATTATAACACTTTTAAAAGCGAATAACACATAGTGACCAACCCGGGAATCGAACCCAGGACGTATGCTCTTACGGATGAACGTGCGACCGCAAGGCTACATACGCTGTTAAAGTTTTTAGTCAACTTAATGACACCACTCATGTTAGTTATCCACCTTTCGTGCCGTCTGCACAGGTTTCAAACTTCCACCACAGTTTATGTTATTCACCCTTCCGGGCTTCAAACATCCCTCAAGTTTCTCAAACATTGATCACAATTTATTATAACACTTTTAAAAGCGAATAACACATAGTGACCAACCCGGGAATCGAACCCAGGACGTATGCTCTTACGGATGAACGTGCGACCGCAAGGCTACATACGCTGTTAAAAAGTTTAGTCAACTTAATGACACCACTCATGTTAGTTATCCACCTTTCGTGCCGTCTGCACAGGTTTCAAACTTCCACCACAGTTTATGTTATTCACCCTTCCGGGCTTCAAACATCCCTCAAGTTTCTCAAACATTGATCACAATTTATTATAACACTTTTAAAAGCGAATAACACATAGTGACCAACCCGGGAATCGAACCCAGGACGTATGCTCTTACGGATGAACGTGCGACCGCAAGGCTACATACGCTGTTAAAAAGTTTAGTCAACTTAATGACACCACTCATGTTAGTTATCCACCTATTAGCCGTCTGCCCAGGTTTCAAACTTCCACCACAATTTTATGTTATTCACCCTTCCGGGCTTCAAACATCCCTCAAGTTTCTCAAACATTGATCACAATTTATTATAACACTTTTAAAAGCAAATAACACATAGTGACCAACCCGGGAATCGAACCCAGGACGTATGCTCTTACGGATGAACGTGCGACCGCAAGGCTACATACGCTGTTAAAAAAGTTTAGTCAACTTAATGACACCACTCATGTTAGTTATCCACCTTTCGTGCCGTCTGCACAGGTTTCAAACTTCCACCACAATTTATGTTATTCACCCTTCCGGGCTTCAAACATCCCTCAAGTTTCTCAAACATTGATCACAATTTATTATAACACTTTTAAAAGCGAATAACACATAGTGACCAACCCGGGAATCGAACCCAGGACGTATGCTCTTACGGATGAACGTGCGACCGCAAGGCTACATACGCTGTTAAAAGTTTAGTCAACTTAATGACACCACTCATGTTAGTTATCCACCTATTAGCCGTCTGCCCAGGTTTCAAACTTCCACCACAGTTTATGTTATTCACCCTTCCGGGCTTCAAACATCCCTCAAATTTCTCAAACATTGATCACAATTTATTATAACACTTTTAAAAGCGAATAACACATAGTGACCAACCCGGGAATCGAACCCAGGACGTATGCTCTTACGGATGAACGTGCGACCGCAAGGCTACATACGCTGTTAAAAAGTTTAGTCAACTTAATGACACCACTCATGTTAGTTATCCACCTTTCGTGCCGTCTGCACAGGTTTCAAACTTCCACCACAGTTTATGTTATTCACCCCTTCCGGGCTTCAAACATCCCTCAAATTTCTCAAACATTGATCACAATTTATTATAACACTTTTAAAAGCGAATAGCACATAGTGACCAACCCGGGAATCGAACCCAGGACGTATGCTCTTACGGATGAACGTGCGACCGCAAGGCTACATACGCTGTTAAAAAGTTTAGCCAGCTAGGCTGGCCCCACTCAGGTTAGTTATCCACCTTTCGTGCCGTCTGCACAGGTTTCAAACTTTCCACCACAGTTTTATGTTATCCACCCTTCCGGGTTTCCAACATCCCTCAAGTTTCTCAAACATTGATCACAATTTATTATAACACTTTTAAAAGCGAATAACACATAGTGACCAACCCGGGAATCGAACCCAGGACGTATGCTCTTACGGATGAACGTGCGACCGCAAGGCTACATACGCTGTAACCTAACCTAACCTAACCTAACCTAACCTAACCTAACCTAACCTAACCTAACCTAACCTAACCTAACCTAACCTAACCTAACCTAACCTAACCTAACCTAACCTAACCTAACCTAACCTAACCTAACCTAACCTAACCTAACCTAACCTAACCTAACCTAACCTAACCTAACCTAACCTAACCTAACCTAACCTAACCTAACCTAACCTAACCTAACCTAACCTAACCTAACCTAACCTAACCTAACCTAACCTAACCTAACCTAACCTAACCTAACCTAACCTAACCTAACCTAACCTAACCTAACCTAACCAGTCGCAATCTAACTGCCGGTCTGAGATACACGAAACCGTGTCGCTCCGTCTTTAAAAAATAGTAAGAGTGGTATTTTTTGAGAAAATAGTGGTGTGTTATATATCAGTGGACGCGTAAAAGTGAGACAAACAAAACTGTGAAAACCGCGTGGAAATCGGACCCAAACTGGAGGAGTAAGGGAGGAAAAACCAGTTTTTTAAGGTTATTTCCCCAATTATCTGCGTGCGGCGCCCGATCTGTCGCGGTAACATACCAGTTTTTCACCGTGAAAACACGCGCCCCATCGAGGCCCAGGTTCTCCGTGAAAACCGGATTTTTCGAGCCACTGGTTTTGGAACAACACCCAAAAAACCGGAAAAGCACGTGGCACGTGGTCATAGAAGGAGAAGTCGTAGATCCACGTGTCACACATCAATCGACGCGTTATAACGCAGCGAACCTAAAGCCGCATCGACCAAAACGCGAAAATAAAATTCCACCAAGAAAAACACAAAATAAAAATTTGACGATTTTTGGAGACTTACAACTCCAGAACAAGATCGGTGACCATCACTTTAAATTAGTGTCATAGATAGCCCCCGACGAGCTCTAAGAAACGAGCCTAAGAACATAATTTTCCGACCAAGGACAGACGAGAAATCCGGTTTTAACCTAAAACCACGTGGCACGTGGTCGGCGAAAACCGGGTCGTAGAACGAAGAGCCACACGTCGTTGGATAGCCCTCGCCGAGCCCAAACCAACGACACCTCGCGATAGAACATCGGACCTCGAGGAGCGGAACAAACAGCGCCGGGAAGAAGTCGGGAAAAAACGTAAATATCTCGGGAACGGTGAGTCCTAGCCCAATTTTGACCCCATCCTCAAGTATACCACGTAGTGGTATACTTGAAAAGTCCCTAACTATTACCCCACACCCACCCCACCCCTCAAAAATTTTTTCCCTCCCTCTCCCAAAAAATTAAAATTTTTTCCAAAAATTTGAAATCTTAAAAATCCTTTCATCCCAAATAGCTCCCAAACCGTTGGAGATAGGCCAAAAATAACGTCAGACGTGTATACGTAGTATACGTATACACAGTAAACTCGGCCTAAATAAGACCTATCCAACGGTACCCCACACCCTCCCCCTCCCCCACCCCCCCCAGAAATCCCTACAGAGCTCACCTTTCCCGATATATTTAGCGTTTAAGCTAGATGTAAGATTAAGTATAGTAGCTGCTTGCCTATCCATCACCCCAGAACCCACGAAACCTTCCCCACCCCCCCAAACCCCCCAAAAATCCTAACTCCCGAACCACTCATCCTAGACCCCCCGAGTTTGGGCTCAAACGACTCGGCATAAAATGCCTGGTTCGTTGGAGCACAAGCCGAAGACCTAAACCCTCCCTACCCCCCCCCCCCCCCCCTCCCAAATAGACAAGCAGCGAAACTGTGATAAAATTTGATTGTGACTTAGGTTAAGTTAGCTTTAAGTGACACGGTAAGCCTTATTGGGCATACCGTACTAGTATAAGACTGTATATACACAAATAATTGAAATTATTGGAATTATTATTATTGAAATTATTATTATTATTAATTATAAATTATTCTAATTATTATTAATTCTAATATTATTATTTTCTGACTATTTCAATTGTTTCAATTATTTATTATTATTATACAAAATTTTATTATTACATAAGACAACCGCCCTATTGGCGACCTTATTAGTTTTAAGATTTAAATTGGAATTTATAGTTGTAATTAAGAATCTGACCTAGACTAATTAATATACTAGACTAGTAGTGCCTTATTGGGCACTACAAACTAAACAAGACTACAAAAAAGGCTTATTGGCCTCATATCGACAAAACAACTATAAACAATTTCATTGACGAGCCTACGAGCCGAAAACATGTTTACCCACACCCCAATTAAAAAACGCACTCTAACAACAAACAATGACCCCCTGGTAGAAAAAGAAAAATCCCCTGCAGCCGGGCCATCGCGCGCTGGTGGCGTCGCCGGAGAGAGGCCGGGAGGGAGAACTTCCTGTGGAAGTTCGTCGAGCGGCTCACCACCCAAGCTGGTCTCGGAGATAGCCGCCCGCTTCTCGGCTCCCTCGCCGGCGCCACAGGCGCGCGAACCCGAAAAAGCGAATGACACTTTCACAATAAAAACCTACAAAAGCATAAGTACTGAGGCTGCCGCGTTACAGCAGAGCGCCCTTACAATGCTGGACTCTGCTAGAAATCTCAAAACAGAAATTAAGACATCTGTGACACAATCCATAAAGAGGTTGTACAATTTGGTTAAAGTAGCAGAAAAGGGAAAAACAGGAAAACAGGAACAGGATAAGGAAATACAGGAAACAGGAAATGAATTAAATGACTACATAATGGAGCAAATAAAGAAACAAATCAATACACTAAAGGATGAAAACAAGAAACTTGAAATAACCAGAAGAAAACTAGAAACAAATGTAAAAGAACAGAAAGAAAAAGGGGATAAGCCACCAGGGAAAACAGAAGAAAGTGAAATAAAACAGCTGATAGTTAAAGCTAACACGACACTAGAAAGGATAAAAGAAAACAGTGTAACCGTGGCGGAAGATATAAAGGAAAGACTAAAGGGCATAGAAAGGGGAGTGGAAAAAATCACAACACAGCAGGCGACCTATGCGTCGATCGCAGCCAACCGAGTCACTGGAGCAGACACTCACTCAGGCCATCCACCGAAGATACCCACTACCACCTATTCGGTGATAGTGGAGTCGGAGGATGGACTGAGCACCAGCGACGAGGTTTTGGCCAAGATCCAAGAGGTAGTGAACGCCAAAGAAAACGGAATAAAAATAGACAGGGTACGGAAGGTCCGGGGAGGGAAAGTTGTGGTAGGGTGCGTCGACACTTTCGAATTAGAGAGAGTGAAGCGCCTTGTAGCAACAGAGGAAACCCTCAAATGTGAGCCGGCAAATAACAAAGACCCACTGGTCATCCTGCGAGATCTGAGAGTGGACGTGACGGATAAGGAGATCTTCGCGGCCTTTCCCAGTCAAAACAGCGAATTGATGTATCAACTGGAAGAGGACCCGTCGAGAGTCCAAATCAGGTATCGCAGGAGGACCAGAAACCCACACACATGTCATGTGGTAATGCAAGTCGGACCAAGGCTTTGGAGGCGGCTAATGGATGCAGGGAAGATGTATATTGACCTCCAAAGAATCCAGGTATGGGATCAATCGCCCCTCATCCAATGCACCAAATGCCTGAACTACGGCCACGGTCGAAAAACATGCACGGAGGAAAAAGACAGCTGCACTCACTGTGGAGAACTAGGGCACCGCAAGGCAGAATGCACAAAAGCCAGTACCGAAAAACCACACTGTATCAACTGCGAAAGAGCAAACAACTCAGCGAGAGATCACTCGGTATTTGCCTCAGCCTGCCCTGAGAGAATGAGATGGGACAGAGTGGCGAGAGCAGCCATTCAATACGACG